>MU185669.1:48615-61617 GCA_016904865.1 Pissodes strobi | reverse complement strand
TTCACCCCCCCCCCCCCAGGAGCCGCTTTTTGCAAAATTGTAGAAAATGGGACTCTCATATCAGGGGCTCCATTTAAAGGCTTGGGGCCCAATGTTAGGGCTTCGCCCCGGGGCCCCATTCCTAAATCTGTAAAAGATGGCACTCCCGTACCATAGGCCCCATTCTAAGGTCCCCCCTGGGGCCCAATTGTAGGGCTTCGCCCCAGGGAGGGGAGGCTCTTTTCCAAATGTGTCAAATATGAGGCTCCCACACCGGGGGCCCCATTCAAAAGCTTCGCCCCCGAGGGCCCCATTTTAAAATCTATGAAAAATGGGCCCCGTACCAGGGGCCCCATTTCAGGGCTTTGGGCCTCAAGGATTCCCAATTTAGGGCTTCACCCCCGGATGCTCCCTTTTCCGAATGTATAAAAAATGGGTCCCCCGAGGGAAGGCAAAGCCATAAGAGGAGACCGCCGCGCCAGTGAATGGCGCCTTTTTCCAAAGGTATGAAAAGAATAACTCCAAAAATTAAGGGCGAAACCCTAGAATGAGGGACGAAACCCTAAAAGGACGCCCCGGGTAGGGCGTTGTCACAGCCCTGGCATCTCAATACCTACTCACTAACTAGTTACACGAATTGCTGTAGAAGTGTTTGTATGGTCTTTGTAAACTATAAATTTTAATTTAAAGACAAGATGCTTGATATATTATATTATAATAAATATTATATAATATCAAAATTATTTGCAGTCGTAGAAAAAGTACAGTATGCAACGCGTGTGAAAAATTACTTTCAACACTTGTTGCACACTATAATATTACTGCAAATATTTTGGGAAAACTCTCACTTTTTCCGTAAAGTGTGCTATGAATGGTCATGGAAACCGAAGATAAATAAATGACAGTCGTGCGTTTGTTACAGTTTGTTGCTGGCACTCCTGTTCTAAATATGCCCGATGCCCGAATATAATATGTCAAAACTGACAGTCATTTGCAAATTTCAGAATAAGTATAGAGAAAAATGTGCATTTAATTTTCTAAAATGCGGCTATAGAAAAAGTTCTGTGTGTTTTTCGAGCGCAAAATAAGATTGCCGTTTTCGAAAGATTACAGTAACACTCTTTCTCAGGCGGCAATCCGTTACATTGCGCTCTAAAAATACAAATAACTATTACTAGTATATAATTACGAAGTAAGTTGATGACAAAGAATGATTGCATGATATGACGAAACATTCATTGCTTTGCACAGACATGCCCATAATTTACAATAAGAATATTCAAGATGAAATGAGGACCCAACAAAATATCAGAGCTTTGTACTAAACCGTGAAAATATTACATATACGTAGTTATGATTAGATACTTACCTCTTTTTATCGCTAGGAAACCGAAAGAAGCTCCTATCATAATTATATTTTTTATTAATACAACCTTTAGCGGCACAAACGTGTCCCCTCTTTGGGAAACTCATGATATCGCAAGTTATAAAAACACGAAATCGGTATCAAGACTTAACTACGCCTATGTTTAATTGTTTCAAAATCTAAGGAACAAATAGCCGCTACCGACGCTAGTGCCGTGATCTTCCCCATAATGGCGCCATGCGCAAGGATCGGCGCAAACCGTTCTCACGAACGGAGTGTCCTAGCTGATTGTACTAAGCTGTGCTATAACTGTCATTATTTAAGAAAAAAAATTGTGCCTCATCTTTATAAGCACACAACTGAAGTGAAACTTCTGAAAGAGATATAAGGAATTGAGTTTTTATTTTTTTAAGCTTTTTCTCAACTTTTGCCCCCGGTTTCGACACTTAAAAAAAAATTGTCAACTTTTTTATTTCAACTTTTTTTCGCCGAAAACCGCGTTTCTCTAACTTTTTTTATTATTAATTTTTTTTCTTTATTTCGTTTTATAATGAACCTATTAATTGTCCGAACAATTTTTTCTTTATTTTTTTTTTCTTGTTTGGTTTTATAATACTTTTATTAACCTTCCGAACAATCTTGTTTTTGTTTTTTTTATAATTTTTTTTCTTATTTCGATTTATAATACTTTTATTAACTTTCCGAAATTTTTTTTACGTTTTTTTCAGCTTTTTCCCGTTTTTTAATTTTTTTTTTCATAAAGCATTTTTTTCTTCCCATTTTTGCCATCCCCGATTTCGAAGCTGAGCTCCTTTGCCTTTTTTTCACCGAAAACCGCGTTTCTCTAAATTTTTTTTTATTTTTTTTTTCTTATTTCGTTTTATAATACTTTTATTAACAATTTTTCCCTTTTTGTTATCAATTTTTTTCCATTTTTCGATAAATTTTGGGTATTAGGGTGGAGGGTATAATACCCCCCCCCCCCCTCCCGTTACGGGGTCATCGCTTGGCAGATTTTCGATCCGAGGCTCCGTTGCAGAGATATTGGCAAGAAAAATCCTCCCTTAAATTAGAGCCCCGGTCCCACCCATATGGTCCACCAATATTTATAAAAATTTCGACCCCGTAGCTCTTCCCGTTCTCCAGAAATTATTTTAGTTTTTTTTCTCCCCCCTCTCCTGGCCGTCAAGGATCCTCATTTTACCCCGGCTACATGTCCTGAAAATTTCAACCCTCTAATTATACTAGAACATGCTTAATTAAAGGGGCGTTTCACTTTGATAAGTATTTTATTCTGACTTTACTCTCGCCAAAGAAGTTTCACTTCAAAAATCTTTTGTGGTTTTCGTGGGTGCTTCTCGACCAAACGAACATCCTAAAGTTCATTTAGATAAATTTCGACGTTACCTATCTCGCCTATACTGTGAATATAGGCTGCAACGATTTGGCTTGATGTTTCGATAGCTAGTTTAACAGACAAACTACAATTTAAAATTAAACTATTCTAAATTGATTGAATTTCACTAATATAAGGCCTGAGTTTGAATGAAAAGTAATCAATTTTTAGGAATATAAGAATACTTTCAAATAATATGTGTCGGCAATGATTTGTGATGGTAAACGCGCGCCTATGATTAAAATGTACAGGGTAGCCAAATAAGCAAGGTAAGGAGCTGGATCTCAGAAACCACTAATCGTAGAGAATTGCGGTAAAAAATTATATAACTAAAGTGATCAAAAGAAAACACTGGAAATAATTTTCAAGTTCATACCTCTACCGCTAGGGGTGGTAATAGCGGGTAGAAAAATGCATTTTACTCAAAAATGTTTTATTATAAGTTGATAAAAGAATACCACCACTGTAATCCTCGTGAAATTCTGCATCTTTTTGTTCATCACTTTGGATTGAAGGGCATCAAATAAATTTTGGAGAAAAATGAAAAAAACTCTGAACTTTTAAATTGGTGCCCCCTAGCGGGAGCAGCAAAATCCAATTTGTCATGGGTATATTTTGTTCTTAATAAGCAAAGTTTCCTCTCTCAAACGAGACCTAGTTTGCTCAAATATGTTGAGTCAAACTAGAGTTATATGCATTTCATCCAATCAGACTTCTTCCTTCCCCCCGCCCTTATTTGATGACCTACAATCAAAAGTGATGAACCAAAAAGATGCAGAATTTCCCGAGGATTACAGTGGTGGTATTCTTGTATCAACTTATAATAAAACATTTTTAAGTAAAATGCATTTTTCTACCCAACTATAGCTATTACGCCCCCTAGCGGTCGAGGTATGAACTTGAAAATTATTTCCAGTGTTTTATTTTGGTCACTTTAGTTATATATTTTTTTACCGCAAGTCTACGATTAGTGGTTTCTGAGATACAGCCGCTTGCCTCTCTTATTTGGCCACCCTGTACAAAATCTCTTTAATGATATAGAACAGTTTACCTAAAATGATACATATTCTCTCAAAAATTCGTGTGATATTTCAACCCTATAGATTAAAATTATCTACACACAAACATTATTTTATATTTTCGAAAGAGCCGTATAAGTGATATTTTGAAATTTATTTAGGGTGTAGGAACAGTAGTATCAGGTACCACGTTAAAAGGGGTTATCAGATTAAATGATACTTTGATGTTGGGTCCTGATCCACTGGGACACTTTATTGCCATCTCTGTTAAGAGCATACACAGGAAAAGAATGGCTGTCAAAGAAGTTCGAGCAGGACAGACAGCGAGTTTTGCATTAAAGAAGGTAAGTAGGAAAGAGGAACAGCCAGCCAAATAGTGTTTGTTTATTATTATGATTTCTTTACAGGGTCCAGGCTTTCGCTGATATTTTCAGCTGCGGCTAAGAACGTTACTAATCAATAATAATAACAAATATATATAAACTCTGGCTTGAAATAAAGGCAAAAAAGTGTCAGTGTTGAAAATTGAGGGCAAAGCTAAAAAACGATCAATAATGGTCGATATTAGTAGTGTAATAGAAATATTTTTGAGTGTTTATGATCATAATTTTAGGTACAAATTGTGCAAAGATAAAAAAGAACATAAATTAATTCTAAACAAGTTTTATTTTGAAAAATACCAACGTTTTACACTTGTCCATTTTTTACATTTTAATAAATTCTAAGCATCTTGTATATGAAAACTGAAAAATCATGTAACTTTTAATCATTGCGAAGGAAGCAAAGGCGTTTTTTTAAAATTTGATCTTATTCACCTATTACGAGCACAATCCGTGGGTACACACTGTATATTGAGGTAATGCACATGATTTATTATATATTTAATATTTGTTGCATAAAGTTCAGTTTGTTTTTCTTTTACGTTAGAGATATTTTAAATAGGTTGACTATTGCATTTTTAGCTAAATTCATAATGTTAAAAGAATGGGATCATATGGACTCCAAGGAATAGTTTGCTATATTAGGTATTTTAAGAGCAAAATTGATCTATACCAAAGAGCTGGGTCCTCCTGTATAACACCGTAATGAAATAGCTCATATTTAAAATACTGAAACACTTTCAATCCTATCTGACATGATAATGTGTATAGTTATATGAATAATGAATTTTCGTAGGTGAAAAGATCTCAAATTCGAAAGGGCATGGTGATGGTATCTCCCGCTTTGAATCCACAATCTTGCTGGGAATTTGAGGGAGAAATTCTCGTTTTACATCATCCGACTACAATTAGCTCAAGGTATCAGGCTATGGGTAAGTTATCTATTGTGCTCATAAAGTTCAGTTTCAACCAGTCAAATGTTTGTCTACAGAGTTGCTATTGTTAGGTAAATTGATTAACATGATAATTGTTTCTTTCACCGCAGTAACACCATATTATTACTATATTTCTAATCAATTTGTGTAGTATATCTAGCCATAATAAGCCGGTAGGTTGTGAATGTTTTAAGGCGTGACGGAGAAACGAGAGACAAAAATGATTCCACGGTAGTACGGGCGGCATATACAGTAACGGCAGTCGCACTAGCTCTTGTAAATGTAAAGTTTGCTACTCTCTTGTAAACAGAGAACAACTAAAAAGTGTTATCTGATTTATTCTTGCAGCTAACCTTCCATTTTGATGACATTCGCCGCAATTCCAAATTATATCTACTTTTTCATCTTTCGAATAAGTAAACGCTTTTAAGATTTTTACTCAACAACTAAGATCAATTTTCAGGACTATTAAATTAACTATTGATATGTCTTGTAAATATCCCTCTCAAATTCTTTAGTCTAGGCATTTTGATCCTAAAAAATACTTGCATAGTCGTGGCGTGGGAGCATTTTCCTACAATTCTGTAAATTACCCTTGCATTTGACAGCATCTCAACCGTTACCGCAAAATAAGTCCTTTCAGTTTTGGTTTCGAGGTAAGTACATATGTGATTATACTACTGCTAATATTTCCTTGACTTATTTTACAACTGCATTTGCTAATGGAAACATTGATACAATCTGCCAATTCTTGTAGAAAGTTTGCTGTTTCAATATAACTTCTTGTGCTATGATAAGCTAGTCTTGGTCGAAAAAAATTGTCTTCAATTTTATCATATTTTTCTTAAATTAAGTTGTTTTTTTTTTGTCAGTTTTCTTTTTATTCTTATTTTTTTATCTTGCGTTTTCAGAACTAAATGCATACCCATAAATATCATAATGGTCGAAATATGTTTGTTTTTCATTTAGAAACCGGCGTGATAAATCTCTTGCGTGCTTCCCTTACTATGTAAAATATTCAGGAGTTCTAGTAACTTAAAGAATGTTGTTTATTGTGGAAGTATATATAAGTAAAATAGCACATAATAAGTAAAAATATCTTAATTTCAGTTCATTGTGGCAGTATCAGACAAACAGCGAGTATCATATCAATGTCAAAGGAGTGTCTGCGTACTGGCGATAAGGCGCTGATCCACTTCAGATTTATAAAACATCCTGAGTATATGACACCCGGACAGCGAATGGTATTTAGAGAAGGTCGAACGAAGGCAGTGGGAAACGTGGTATGTAGATATTTATTTATTTATTTTTATTCTCTAGATTTTACTACATTTGCAAAATAAAAATACATTGCAGTGTCACAGTACAAATCAAGAAGAGGCAGCAGGACTCTAGATAAAGAGAAATAATAAGAAAGTCAATAGAAATTTTTAAAAAGAAATAAAAGGCGCATTAATCCATTACATTTAGGTGCCTCTTGCACGAGTTTGATTTATTATTAATTTTTTAATGTTTTAGAATAAAGTCAATATTGTAGTGTTAAAAATAGAATTTCGCAATTCATTAAACTCTTTCGGCAGAATACTATAAAGAGTTGAGTTGAATTCTTGCAATGTATAATATTAAATTGAGTTACCTTATGAGATTGGGTTTGTCAAAGAGCATTCCCACAGAGTTATTCCATAGTAGGCAAAGGAAAATACACCAGATTATAACAGTTTTTTAGTTGTCTCAATAGCAATACAACACTGACTACTTTTCATGTCAGTGTGATTGAGCCAAGTTAAAAAGCAATCAAGCATATCACCAATGATTTTAATGGGATGACTCAAAGGATGATTGGCAAAATCCAAACTGTAGTTTGAGATTTGTATCTGTTCGGCTTTACCATGTCAACCAACTTCAGGCATCACTGACACTAACCTCCAAATTAGTTTATTTAGGAATGAATAAGCCATCCACATAAAGTAAGCTTTCCATAGGATCGTTTGCGTAGTCTAGTTCCTAATATTATTTCATAAACTATAGCAACTTATGAAATTTTAGAGCACCACCGTACTCTGGATGATTAGAATAATTCAGTGAACCATGCTTTGTCATTTCACTAACTCGCATTGAGGCTCCGCTGTGATCTAACTAGTATACTGTGTTCTTGTAGCATTTAAAGCGCTTATATTTTTGCCAATCTTGGTTTATCATTTTTAAATTTTAAGTATATAGATTTAACAATAGTAACAAACATCACAGAACCAGGTTCATAATTTTATTCTTAATATTACACAGAGTGGTTTTTAACGTCAGTAAAAATATAAAAACATGAAAGTTTAGAAGGTAAACACAAAATTACACTCATAAATTGAAAATAGACTTATAAATTGCACTTAAAATTCATTTTAAAATTCCTATTTAAAAACCTAATATAAAACAAAATAGAAACATCGCAGAAAAATTATTGTTCTAATAAATGCAATATTAAACATATCACATCAGGTCATTGAAAATGTTATTGAAATAGTTATCAAGTGAATAAAACACCTTTAACAATAAATAAATAACGCTTCACTCTATGGGTTTTCTAAAAGGCAAAATTGTCTTAATTCTTCCACTTCACCCAAAAATAATCACACAATGAAAACAAATAAAACATGGTAACAATTAAGTGTATATGAATACAAATACTTTAATGTATCAAGATAATTAAACTATAGCATGCGACGTCACTAACAACTAATAAATAAGCACATACTTAGTAGCAAATTTATCCCTTGTTCTAATATCATTATTTTCTTACACTATCTATTAGGTCTAAGCTTTGGCATGTCTTCAACCATGTCACAAAACCGCACATCATTTGGCATATGGGTTACCACATAATAAAAATAGCGCTAAATTTTTTATGTTTTATGAGGGTGTCGGTCGAGGTGATTATCTCTCAAGTTCAAACCATGAATATATTTGCTCTGAGTAAACATATACAAATACGACCGACTTTTACTTTCGAAAATATTATTTATAATCATCTCCATGCATTACGCATAATGGTTATGTTCATCGTGTAGGCCTTTTATTCGTTGTCTAGGGGTTGGATATTTGGGGCTGAAATAAAAGGCTTCCGGTTGGTTAAAACATAAGTATAATGATTTATTAATGAAAGGGATAACTATGTGAAAAGAGGATAAATGCAGACTATGCAATAACTGTCAATAATAGATGTCTTTGGTAATCACTTGGCCACTTTTAACACGACACTGCTTATCAATAACCAACTCTCTGTTTTTCTGCACTTTTCTTAAAACTAGAATGTTTACACGTCTTGCAGCTACGTCGTCGTTTTATATTAAAATAAATACTCTCTCTCAGTCACCATCGCGTCGTCTGAAGATAACTTCCGTCGTATATGAAAATATCCTCTGTCTACATGAAGTTACTCTCGTCGATCGTCCTCGTTTCTCATTACTGCCCTCGCCTTTTTTCCCAAGCTTACTTTACGAATTTTCAATACTTGAGATTAGGAGACGTCAGCATTACGTCATACCATAAGTTGGTTTAGTGATATTGAAATATAGTTGAAGCTAACTTTTTAAAACTTAACATAAAAAAATACATACTATATGGATAGCAAATCATATTTCCTGAATAATAAAGCAGCAGATAGTATTTAGACAGCAGATGAATCAGTGCCTCTGCATGTGATGTTTTTTCGGAGGAAAAACTAATACCTTACTGCCCTTACCGAAACATGGCTTAATGCTCTATAGCAATAAAATGCAACTTAGAAAGGATAAGAGTGTGTGACCTCTTTGATAATGATTTAGACTTAGAGGCTAAGTGTGTAAAGCTCTGATGTACTTTGTGCCAGGTACTCCTCCTGAAGTCTACCGAAAATTCTATAATTCTATAGAAACCAAACGTTTGAAACAAAATTATATTGCAGCAGAATGTGCTGCTATGTTGCATAAGAAATTTGGTTACTATCCCCTCAGGGGTTTAACCACCATCAATTCATTTCACTAGAAAGCAGACGAATAAGAGTGTATTTAATTTTGCTGTTTAAAAAATTACATAAATAGCCCTGATATATTAGTACAGTTTCCTTTTCCATTAATAATATCAATAGTAGAAATAAGAAGGTATTCTAGCTGTGTTTGCGTAGAACAATTCACAATTGTTCAGAATTTCCTTACTATTTGATCATTATCCCAGTTGTATAGACATTGATACTACCAGCTTGGGCCAAATTATTAGTGTTATTGACCATTTCGGCTCTGCCATACTTAATTGCACTCGGCTCCCTGTCAATCTCTTAGTTTCGAGTCTTTTGGCTGAGATAATTCGATATTTTCTCCTGTTCCATGAACACAATTAACGCGAGATGAATTCTCCAATTAATGCAAGATTATCCATCGCTACAATATTTCTTTAATATATTTGCCTACCTATGGAGACAGCACACACCAAATATCAGCCCTCAAATCGCAATATTTAATTTGCAATAAGCAATTAAAGTTGTGACCGCAAGCTATTCATTTTAAACGACACGTGACGTCATGCCGCTCGTTCGATCGAAAGGCAGTCATTGACATATTATTTTAAAATGTCAGTGAAGGTGAAGGCAGTATGGCAGCCAGAGGTATTAAAATATTTAAGTTTATTACTGCTTGTCGTTGAATTGCCAGGGTGTTTCTTATAATTTGTGTCGATTTATACTTTAATCTGAAAGATTAAGACTAAGACAGTAAGCAGTTAGTTTTAACACCGCGAACTTCAGCAATAGAAAAACTTTCGGCGTTTTTTTATGTAAGATGCCAACATAAACATATCCACGTGGTAAATTATCAGAATGTCCTTTAAAAAAACCGGCTTCAGTCATTTTGAAAGATTCCGTCTGTCAGACGCGACGACAAACGAGCTACTTGACGTCACAACCGGTCCTAGCCAAGGACGGCGCGTTACAAGAATAATTTGAATTATGCAGTTTTTAATTGCTTATATTTTTTATACACAAATAAAAAAAATAGTTTTTTTGTGAACTGTGGTTTTTTTAATAGTATTAAATTATGTTTGTGAGTAATATTTTTCAAATTTAATTTTTATGCAAGTTCCCCATTAGAACTCACCTTTCACACACAGCTGTGTCAATGTTCCTGTGTAGTGTAAATAGAGCATGTCCAATGCCCTGTCCTAGAATATACGTTTCAATATCATTCATCAATCAATCAAAACATTTATTTCAAAATTTCTTTACATACATATCACATCTAATGTTAACATGTTAATTTTTCAGTGTGTCGCAGGTTTAATCCCCACGCTGTTTCTGCAGCTTGTCGTGGGCCCGCGTGTCACAACACTCATCTGGAGGGGGGCAGCATGTATGCCCTGTTATTCGCACTAAGATTTGTGATGCTAATTTTCACCTGAATTTTACCTGGGATCATTCCCTCCAAAATCACTGCCAGTGTATTAACAAATTGTTACTATTATATTTGATTTGATTATGTTTACAGGATCTTATTTGCTTTGTTTTGTTATGCAGGGGAAAGACTGAAAAACCCTACTTCTCGTTTTAATATGGGTAGGACATTACATAGAAAACAACGAGTATTATGCACATTATATACAGTATTTACAATATTTAAACATTTAAAAGGATATGATACATATTTACAAGTTATATACAATAATATACATTATAATTATTGGTTTCATTTATAGGGTGGAGTACTACAAATCTCCATCCAGTGTTATGGAATTTCTAGCATCAGGTATTAAATGTGCGAGTTTGACGATAAAGACTGCGGAAGCATGGATGCTTCCGTGGCGGTGTAGTGATTTGTTTGTGTATGTGCGTGTGTGTATCAGTTCATTATCTTCTAGCAAGCCATCTTCCGCGTCTGAACGCTGGTTGGTGAGACTGCTAGATTCAATAGATCATTTTTGGTTTTAAAAGCTGTTTGGGCATCTTTAGCGACACTCTGTATATTGATTTTGAAAGTAATTTGTTTTTCAATTTCTAGTATAAATATGCATTGACATTTATTATAATGTTCATACATTGATTTAGAGCCAATGTTAATTCAAGAGCCTTGCGGTAGCTATCTAATGGAGCTTACGTGGGGGTGTAAGCGTGTCATACCGTGCCGTGTTTGGACTTGATGACAGAACGAGCCCGACACAAAGGATCCCCCTTGGATCCTTTGTGGAGCCCGACTGAGGTGTCGCGCGCCCAGTACAATGATCTCGTAGGATGCCTGCGCGGCCGAGCGACGGATTCGCCTCTAGCGGTTACAAACCGTAATGACAGTTGGGTGGGCGGGACTTGGTTTGTTTACTATTTAGAGGTTTTTTTTAATGTCTTCACGGTCCAGCGAGTTGCTGTCAACAGGTCTAGTGGTTCTATGCTACGTTTGTGACACCATGCTCTGAGTTCGATTCCCGTCAGTGGCAAGACTTTTTTTTAAGGTTATGTTTGTAAAAAGTTTTTTTTTTTTCATTTTGGGCATGACTTGGATTAGTTTTGTTTGGTTACGCGCCCGAAGCGAGCGGAGGGCCACAGGTGAAGTGAAATTTTAGACTTTTAATTTTTTTTTTTTTTTATGGCAGTGGCACACACACTAAAGGGAGATCCTATGGCGCTCGACGAGCGGTGTGTGTGCGAAGATGTTGATTGACCCGGTTCTTGAATATTTGAAGGTTGTAATTAGTGGGAAACAGATGTCCTGGAAGTGAGTTCCACAGTGATGCAGTGCGCCAGACAAAGGAGTTCTGGTAAAGCGATGTTCTAGGTGTTTCTAGTTGTACGACGAACTGGTGCGCTCCTGCCGTCTGTCGGGATTGTCTGACAGGAGTTTGCCAGGGGCGGGATTATGCGGGCCAAATCCTGGGAACATCTGCCATGAAAGTATCTGTAAAACAGAGACATCTCGGCCACATGTCTGCGATGTTCCAGACTATCCAGATTCCGGGTCAACTCCGGATCGCCGACGAGACGCACAGCCCTCTTCTGAATGGAATCCAGCAGCTTTAGGGTATGCTTTGGTGCGGCACCCCAGATATGTGAGCAATATTCTAAGCACGGTCTTATTTGCGCTTTGTACAGCAAGAGCAACTGCTGCGGTGTATAGAGTTTTTTGTTGCGAAATAGCGCACCAAGCTTCTGGGAGGCTGATTTTGCGATTTTAGCAACATGGTCATGCCATCACATATTGCTGTTGACCGAGACACCCAGCAGCCCGATTGACGAGGATGAAGGAATGGTCGATCCTGCCATAATGATGTCAGGGCCCGCTGTATTGGCCCTCTTAGTAAACGTTGCTGCTTGGGTCTTTGCTGCATTGAACTGGACCAAATTTCGGTCGCCCCAAGTTTGAACTTTCTCCAGGTCTTGATTAATTGCTGTAATCTGCTCCTGTCTGCGGTGATGAGTCTCAGTCGCTGGTAAGGGTTTTTCTGATCTAAAGTGGGAGACAAGGGTACTGTCATCTGCAAAACTGTAAACAGGATTATTCGTTTCGATCAGCAGGTCATTAATATAGATGAGGAACAGAGTTGGTGAAAGTATTGCGCCCTGAGGCACGCCCGCGTTGATGGTGAATGTGTCCGAGATGTGTCCATCGACTGCAACGTGTAGGGATCGGTTCTTAAGGAAACTGGCCAGCCAGCTGCAGAGAGAGGCGGGCAGTCCCAAGGACGGCAGTTTGTTGAGCAGTCCGTCATGCCAAACTCTGTCGAATGCCTTTGAAATATCCAACGCAATCGCTCGAGACTCTCCGTAGTTTTCAATTGCCCTACTCCATATATGAGTGACATAGGCCAATATATCTCCTGTCGATCTCTCTTTGCGAAAGCCGTATTGATTATCGCTGATTATTCTGTTGCTCTCGAGGTACTTGAGTAGTTGCTGGTTGACTACACGTTCCATGACTTTGGA
>MU185669.1:13287-48605 GCA_016904865.1 Pissodes strobi | reverse complement strand
TTGGAATGGCGGGGGCGTCACCCCCCGTAATCAAACTTCTCTCACCAGTTGACGTTTCCGATAGTAAACAAACCCTCTAAATAGTAAACAAACCAAATCCCGCCCGTTATGGTTTATAAGCGTTGCTCGCTAGAGGCGAGTGAGCGACGGGGTCGCTTCTCACCACTCGCTCTTTCGGACGTTTTGTTTACGATGCATGAGTCTTAGAATGTTATATAATGTAATTGAGTATTTTTAGGAAATTTGTGTGTTGTATTGTGTTTGTATTATGTATGTATGTTCGAGTGTGGATCCTACTGTTAGGGCGGCCTTAGCTCATCGAAGAAGAGTGATGTGCTTCTGTAAATTGTCCCGTGTGATGTTCGGCGTTCCGGGTCGAATTTTGTGTTTGCAATATTTGTTGTTATTGGTGGTCCCCGCACTCCGGATTCGAAAAACGCGCATGTGAGGTGGTCTATATATTCGTCAATATATTCTATGCCCGACCACGCAGGCATGTCGTCGACCTGAACTCTGTCGTGTAGTGATACAGAGAAGGCAGCGCGGAGATAGTGATTCTGAATGGTTTGTACATGTTTTTTCTGTGTTTCTCCACGGAATACCAAACTGGGGCTCCGTATAAAAGCGCGGGCCTAATAACTGTTTTATAAATAATAAGTTTGTTTAGAGGACTAAGTAGGATCTAGGTGAGATAAGTGTGTTTAGGTTCTTTTTAATGGTTCATGTTTTGTTCTAGGGTCCTTGTCCTTGTCCTGGTCTTGGTTCTTCACCTCGTGGATATTCCTGAATGGCATTTCCTCTATGGTCATCCTTTCTATGTTCCTGGTTATTTCCTGCGTCCTCAGCGTGTACGGTCTTGTCCCGGCTTCTCTGTACAGGTGTCTCGTCGTCTTGAAATCCTCCCGTCTGTAATTCATAATCGTCCTTAGCAGTTTCGGTTCCAGCGTGAGTAGCTTCTCAATGTTGGTCTTTGCTGCGGAGCTCCAAACTGGCGCGGCGTACATGGCTATTGGTCTGACGTAGATGTTGTAGAGTCTGATCGCGTTCTGAAGGTGCGCCCGGCAAGGTATGACTCGACCAGGGCGGCCAGGTGTAGGGGTAGACCATACTTTACGTAGAGCTTGTACAGTAACCCGTCGTCGTGCTAGACCATGTCGAACGCCTTCTCTATGTCGAGGAGCAACATCGCGGTGGTTTGTCTCTGGTTGAATCGTATATGTCAGTTGCGATTTTCGCGGATAGCATGGTGGTAAATAACATTCATGTTTGGTGTAATAAATTAAATAGGTGAAAAACAGTTTACATTTATAATGAGGTATTATTTATTTTGAAAGCTTTAAATGATCTGCGTCTAATGTCATATATTTATGGACTAGTGAATTTCTGAGAGTCAGTTTTGGTGTCATAAATCCTGTAAAAAAATTAAAATTTTACGTAAACAAGTCACTAGAAACATGGTTTAAAGATCCGTATAAAATAGCATGCTACCTTTGCGGTGTGTTCATGCGATTAAATATTTTCCAAGTTATGGCTGCCTTACTTAAAATATCTCTTTAGCTATTGCGGTGTTGAGGAAATGCAATGTTTTTAGGTGCGTATAATAACGCAGACGTCTCCAAGTCACCAAGGCGCGAGGGCAAAGCAGAACAAACAACAGAGATATGGACAAGGACAACAGAAGAACGGCAAAGAGGGCGTGAGCAAAAAAGAGAATGAAAAGACAAATATTCTTGTGGATATTGAAGAAAAAGAAAATTATTTACAGGAGGTAAGGAATGTTAAAGTGTGTGTTTATTCAAATTTAGTTTTGGGAGTTTCATGGCATACTCTTAATTCACATCAGCTAGATATAAATTATAATACCACTTAATAATAAGAATTTATTTTTTTCATTTATTCATATTAAATTTAAATTCCAAATCTTTCTTTTTTATTAGTCATTATAAGCTTTGTTTTAGATATCGTTGAAATTTATTTCTACACTAATTTTTTCGTACAGAATTCATTGTTCTATATTACATAATAATAATAATTTTGCAATCTTGACTAACTTTATATTGACACTACTATTCCAGATTTCATATATATGTAATGTTTTTATTATTTAAGGTGAAAGCCTCTAGTGTAACAAAAACATTTACCTTCATTTACAACAGTTGATTCATTAACCTTTACATTTATAAAATGAAACTATTGTATTCATCATTTTTTTCTTATTTTAGAATGTCCTTACTTTTTAGTTGTTACTTTATACATATTTTTCTTACTGAGGAAGCGCTCTACAATTGGCACTTAAAAATTCTTAGAAATTATTTGCGGCATATACGAAAAAGCTAGCAAGTGAACCAATATGGATCCAAATCTATTGGCAACAATAAATAGTGCTCAATAAGCACTTTTCATAATCTCTGCTGAAACAATCAATGACTATCTTCAAACTCGCGCCAGCCGAGTTGATGAGAAGTGCTTATATAACTGAATAACCATGGCTTTCCTTGTTTTTAGACCTATAAGTGCTCGTGCTAACACAAGCTAGCGTTGTCCATTATGTAGATTTTTTCTAAATTTACATTTTACTGATATATATTTTGTGAAATATTATACTTTTTAAAATTAAATTAAACTATTTTTCAATATTGTTGGCATCAAAAGTGGGCAAACAAGAAATTCCAATGAAATTGGGAAAACACACTGCAGAAATGCCGATTTTAATTTTCGACAATTTTTCTGATGTCATTTCCGAAACTCGTTTGTCTTTCAAATGGGCAAGACTTTAAATTGTAGGATCATTTTTAAATTTTCTGGAAAGTGTATTTGATTGATTGATATTGATTTTACGTTCTTGTAAAATAAAATATGGCAAATTTATGGTAATCTTCTGCTACCATTGATCTATGATGTGTCTAAAGGGCCTAAATTATAATTTAATATTGCTTATTAAAGAGAAATAGTTACTTATAGAGAAAATTGCAAAATTTAATGAGATTCTTAATTAAGTCTATGTCCTCAGTTCTATGCAAAATTTAGCTTTTTGTATTTTCTCAAACAAAAAATTTAAGTTATAGTCGTTTCCGTATTTTTTTAGCAAAACTTCGAAAAGTTTAATAAGAAGATTTGTAGAAATATTTTGTATTTCCATGAAAAAAAAAATCTGAAAATATAGACCCACAAATTGTCGAGCTAAATGTTGGGTGTAAACCTAAGAGGGGTATACCGGATCGTGTTTTTAATTCCAAAATGTATGACATCCTTTTTAAAAATTTGAATAAAACCCAAAAAAGATGGTTTAAACCAAAAAATTGCAATGATTTAAATTTGCCTCTGAAATCACTGACTTGTCAAACCCAAACTGACTCAAAATTGTTTATAGTTAACACAGATATATAGTCGTCATCAAAGTTGGTCGACTACACCACTGATGGGGATAAAATAAATGTATTCATATTAGTAAGGGGTTCTTTATATGCCAAATTTCGATATTTCAAAAATACCGTATTTTTTCTCAACTTTAGTACGTCGAGAGGCGTCTCACCGACCAAAGTTTGTACACTTACTCCCGAAAATATGGAAATTTCAGCGGCTACTTCGATATTCTGGAGAGTCTATTCCTGCTCCAGAAAAATGCATCTTGTATTTTGAGGTGTATTCCTGAAACCAATAATTACCTTTTTTTCTTGGGTAAATTATTCCGATCTTATGTATTTAAATTATATACGGGACCAACATTACACCGGCATCGGAAGTAAGATATCTAGGCATACCACTGGACTGCAAACTCAAATGGAATAAACATATTGAAGGAGTTGTAACTAAGGCTACGAAGGTCCTCATGGTGTGCCGAAGCCTTGCAGGAACAACCTGGGGATGTAAACTAGAAATCCTGCGATGGATGTACGCAATGATAGCAAGATCCACGCTACTATACGGGTCGATCGTTTGGTTCAAGGAAACGGAAAAACAGGGCATACAATCAGCTATCAACAAAGGAAAAGAATACCACTTGCATTCTCACATCGCAGCAAAGTGCCATAAAATGGTATACAGATGAGGCCAGAATTGAACAGGGGACTGGAGCCGGAGTATTTGGGCCAGGAGCCAATTTCTCCGAAGCAATGGAAAAACAACCCGGATATATTCCAGGAGGAAATTAACGCCATAGGAAGATGTGCCCAGTTCAACCTCCACAGAAATTATAGGAAGAAAGAGATTGTCATCTTCTCAGACAGCCAAGCAGCCATCAAAGCGCTGAGCTCAACAACAATTAGCTCCAAAATGGTATGGGACCGCCTAGATAGGCTAAATGTGCTAGGCAAGAATAACAAATTATCGCTTCAATGGATACCAGGACACGCTGGGATAGAAGGCAACGAAAAAGCAGACCAACTGGCAAAAGTAGGAGCACAAACTGCACTTTTAGGACCGGAATCTTTTTGTGGCATAGGATAGGAACGCACATCTACAAGAGAGAATTGAGGAAAGAAAAGCGAACCAAATGGATCAGTCTATGGGAACGCCTTCCAGGGTTAAACAGATGTCTCTAGGGCCCCTCACACAGGAAGATCAAAACACCTTATAACTGAGTAAGAACAATCTCCGCATCCTCACCGGCTTTTTGATGGGCCATTGCCAGTTAAGAAGGCACTTGGAAAGAATAAAAATTGAAAATGAGGACAGTTGCTTCTGTGAGGAGGGAGAGGAAACCCCGGGACACATTCTCACGGAGTGCGAGGAGGTCGCGAACAGACGAATGGCCTGCTTCCGGTGCTGCATCGTCGAACAGGAGGAACTTTCATCCATAGGACCATCCAGACTACTTGATTTTATCAAAGCACTGAAGCTGTATGATTGAGAATCACATCAACAGATCTGTACAGGTGGCAATGTATTAACACCCCCCTAGATCATTAATTCATTCATGTGTTTAAATTATTGCAAGACATGCTACAAATGCAGAAGCCGTCAGGTGATCTACAACCTTGTATAGCAGCAGCAGTGAAAATTCTAACATCTGAAAAAACCTAAACTGCGCGCAGATAAGCTGGCCGTATTTAAATAAAGTTAACCTCAAGTTTTTAAGAATTGTGAGCCATTGCCCAATCAAAAGTGTCAAGATATTATTTTTAAGAACTGGAATGGCCGCTGTAAGAAAAAATCACTTTCCTAAATGTAAATTTATCACCACGTTGCTTGATCATGAAGCAATAATAATTATTATAAAATTCATATTTATAGGCATTAAAGAATAAAATGTTGAGCTTATGAAATTTAGGTAGGGATAGAGGGAATTTTCAAAAAATCGTACATTCAGAACTAAAAAACAACTTTTACTTTAACTTTTCTCGATAGTTGTTGGGAAAACACCCCAACACGTGTATAACTTTCGTTTTCTACCGGATAGTTTGGTGATAACACCCTGTATGTATGTAGTATGAATGAGGCATGATTGATCCACGAATGAATTTATTTAACCCCAGGCAAACAGAAATGTGTACATTTAGATCAGCATATGTCAGTTCTTTAATGCCCCTTAGTCCAACCCTGGATGGTCGATTCGATAGTTGAAGAAAAGCAGTAAAAATGGCGGTACCGAATTTGTAGCTCAGATCGTGCCTGTAAGATTCAAGTTAAGCAGTTGAATTCAGATCCCTGCCTGATTGGAGGGAAGTAGAGAGAAGCATAGATCAAGGTATTCTGTAGAGTGAAAGGAAGTTGAAATTTTAAAGACAAAGTTTTCATTTAAATTAACAAATCAAGACTTTTTACTAGATATTAATAGTTAAGAATCTTTTGTAATATTAGTTGTATGTGTGAATGAACGAATGCTTGGAATTAGTATAGAAAATGCTTTATTTATATTTATAATATTCAAATGCAATTTACACCTGCATTATTAAATTAAATCAAAGCGAATACATGTTTCAGTTCATCCTATAGATATCATATCACTACCCTATGGTAATACAGTTCATTAAAAGTGGTTATTTGATAATTAAGATACACCTCCTTTATGGTTTTAAGTAATAGGAAATCAATTGTTTATCCCGACCAATAGTTCATAAAGAATCCCTGTAAGAGCCAATTTTAAATATACACAAAATACGAAAAAATGCCTTTCCTAAATATAAGAATGCGTGCGGAAGTTTTTCTTCACATTAATATTCAGGGGTAGTAGTAGTACCTACCAAACTTTAACTTCCTAACTAAACGGGCAGAAAGTAGTCTATTTAGGAGTCTCTAGGGGTCTGCGAAAATCAGTTATAGTTCGACCTCCTTCACCCTTTAAACCGGCTTTTGGACTTCCCGAATCCGAAAAAAAATTCAACTATGCTAATATATAGCATATGCTATCCTGTTAAGTGAATATTGTGTCCCAGCTACTCAGTTGACGTTGCGGTATCAGTTTTAGTTACTATAATGCTACTTAGGCTAGACATTAGATATTTCAATTCCTAAAAGATAAATTAAAGAAAGATGGCATAGCTTTGATCCACAGTTTTGCTTTTCAGGTATCGGAAATAGCATCATCAAAAACAGATAATACGTTCGAGGGCAGTTCTGACAAACGCGACACGCATCCCAAAACGCAAGGACCTAAGAGAGGAAGGAGTCGGCGAGGCGGCCGCGGTAAAACTTCCAATAAGAATCCAGTTGAAAGTCCTGCTATAGCATCTCCTGTCCACGTAGCAAATCGTTCGGCCGCTAGGGTGCAGTAAGGTGCCATGTTCGAAAGAGTTTGTGTAAATGCTTAGGGAATACCAAGAAGTATTATAATAGCAAATTGTCGGACGAAGATTTGGAATATACTTGAACTACTTAAACCAATGAATATCTGACGTGAATAGATTTTGGTGTTCTAGAGTTGCACTGAAAGCGTCATCTATCATTAAACACTTCCCAAATACAGTGTTCAGCAAAATATAGTGGATTCACAGTTTGTTCATATATTATAGGAAGTGAGACATTTCTGCAAATTACTGATCTGCGTGGTTATTATCAATTGATACGGATTTGCGCATCTGTAGATGGTAATTATTACTTCGACGGAAAATATCTTGTTGTAATTCTTTTTGTCATCCATGTCTTCCTTTTAACTTTTCTTAAACGTGATTTTTTTCAATCCTAAAAGGCACAACATTTCTAATACCTTTAGTTTTTGTTATGTATATATTTTTATAAGTTAAATGTCTTGAAGTGTTTTAAATAGTCAATGAAAAATCCTCTTGTAACATTTAAAGTTTTCAGACCGAAACTATCCATAAAATTGAAATTAAAAATAGTATATTTGAGTATACAAAATATTTCCTTAAAATACAAAATCATCTAAAATATGAGAATAAACTAAAATGTATTTATATCGATGGCGTCACGACCAAAAAAATCCTAAAATGAGATTTATATGACACAGAAAACGTCAATAAAAATAATGTTAAGTTTAAAGATTTTAGTATGTTTAATGTTACTTTGTTGTCAAATACAGATGTTATATCAATTATTTTTTTTCTAAATTCCTATTACGGTTAAAAATGCGAAGGCTTTTGTGAGGCTTGAACACCTTTTTAAATCAATATATTTTCCAACCAAGGGGCTCATCAAGCTTAAATACCAAATGTTCTATTTAAAAAGGCTTAAGGCACAAAAATGCTATTAAAAAATATATAACAGGCCAATATTGATTTGGTTACCCGTTACCTCAGGTAAGATTAGATTTACAATTTGTAAACGGCGAGTACAAAAATGTGGTTCGAAGAACGCATTTTTTTAGGTTTAATCAATTTTTCATTTCGTGCGAAACTTGGTCAAATCCTCTTTGCATATTTTTGTCGTGACTCCATCGATATAAAATCATTTTACCTAAATATTTAATTCAATAATATATTCAGTTGCCGTTTATTAATGTGATAATGTTTAGTTGTGTATTTTTTAAGTATTTATCAAGCCAAATAGCTGCACTTAGTGCTATAAAGTTTATGTGGTGTCCTTACTCTGTTCCTGTAAATATGTAAAAGATTTAGATACAGTCTCTTAAGAACTACTTTGAGGGTAGATCATTAAAAATATCCTGTTGACCTAAATGTCTCTATAGAATAGGGATTTTCGTAGTATAGCAGATTTAAGTATTTTTGTTACCAAATTGTTTATGTTCGGTTTAACATTGTTTTATAAAAACTAATTTTCAAAGCAATAAAAACAGCATGACTTTCCATTTGCGTTTTAATATTTTTGTTACAATTTTGGCACGGGAGTTACGAGATACTGCGAACTATAATCAAAACAGGTGCATTTTTTGTAAGTGGTAAATTATATGACTTAGAGCAAAAGCCTTAATTTTAATACTGATTTTGGCGCTCAGGGTTAAAATGACTTTAATAGTGCCCGATATCCGCATCTTTCAGACATTTCCCCATAGACTCTGCGAATATAAAAACAGCAGTTCATTTTGGTATTTTGATGACACATTAGTAATAGTGTAAATAAAATAATAAAGATACATTTATTTACTTTTTGTATGTGCCACAAATTAAATCGCATTCTAACACACACTGTGGTACAAGAGCATGTTTGCCATATTTCCTTATTAATCAGTGAATTTAACTCTCAAGTAGGTATATTTTGTTTGTAAATAGCACTTACTATTTTAAATTTATTGAACCATGTTACATTTGTTATTCTATAAATACCTAATTTAAATCTGCGTTAGTTAACAAAAAAAACATACGTAATTACCTACTTTAGAATTGTAAATATTGTCATCAAGCATGCGAGGAATTTCTATAAATAAAAGTGGCAATGCCGCCTGCGGTACTTCGGCTACGTCTCGTCTACTTTCGGCCGCTTCCGGCCGAATATCAACATAGCGTAGTAGTCGTAGTAAAACGGCATGTTTTGAATCTATTACTATCGGGTGGTGTTCTTTAGTGCTTTGTTAAGATTTTTTGACGCAAATCAGTGTTTAATACTTTATCATGGTTCATCATTGTAGAGTTTGCAAGAAAACAAGTCGGAATTTTCCAAAACTTTTGTTTCATCGGTGAGTATTAAATGTCATTTCATTGACGTCCCTCGGGGACCATACAAAGCAATAAAATAATGCATGTGTTTCTAGTTCAAGTATAAGTAGATGACAATTAGCTTCTAATAACACTTTACAAGTTTATTATATCTGCAAATCAAAAATGAAACTAATCTAGCATAATTGATATTTTCGTCTACACGAGTCCTACCGCCTGACGAGTCCAGCCCAGTCGGTTGTGCGCGCATTATAAACACACTTCTGAAAACTGAATGGTATATTTGCTTATAAATACTTTTAAAACCTTGCCATCTACTTTCACTGGACTGGTTTGAGGACCAATATATATGAAGATGTCCCGTTAAATTGCCATGGAACCGAATTAATAAAATTGGTGTTAACAAAATTATTTTAAAATCAGGATACATTATGAAACTTAAAAAGCTTGAATCTTCTCAGAAACCAAGGTTTATTTACAAAAGCTGTCTTATTTAGAAATGAATAACTTTTGTATACTTATTAGTTATTCAACTAGATTGTTTAAATAAGCGTTGTATACTTAAAATGAAATTTCAGTACTTAAAAACTTGTCAAGAATGTTCCAAAATAATTTTGCCTAGTATTTTCTTAATCTCTATCTTTGCTTTGTTTTGTTCCTTTGAGTTTTTTTTATTGTTGTGATTATTATTTTGATTTTTTCAATAGCGAAATCAGTAGTCCTACTCCATTTAATTATTGGAACATTTTAAACGCCATTAGAATGCTAAAAACAGCAATTTTACATCTATTACGATAATAGTTATTTATGCAATAAGTGTGTAGTGACCCTTTTTTTATAAATGGGAATTTTAGCACAAAAAATTATACCTCATAAAAAATTTTGCTTGCAAAAAAAACATTATTCGCTCAGAAAAGAATCACTTTTTATGTAGGGGGTAGCCAGAAATTACAAAAACGTTAGTTTTACCTAAGTGTAAACTACCCCTAATTTTCATTTTTAAGAAAAATATTATTTGAAAAAGTTGTTTAGAATCACATATTTAGATAATTTACAAAATTTCATCCTAATAAAATTCCATTGCAGAAAAGATGAATTTTTCAATTCTTAAGAAAGTCTTTGATTTCCCTAAGTATTTCTTTCTTGTTTATAAAACTATGTAAATATGTCACCTAAATATGTGAATCTAAACAACTTTTTTAAATAACATTTTTCTTAAAAATTAAAGTTAGAGGTAGTTTACTCTTAGGTAAAACTAACGTTTTTGTGATTTCTGGCTACCCCGTATATAAAAACTGATTCTTTTCTGAGCGAATAATGTTTTTCTTGTAACCAAACTTTTTATGAAGAATAATATTTTTTGCTAAAATCGATAACAAAAAAGTTTCCCATATGTTAACTAAAGTTGCACACACTCAAGAATTGAAAAATTCACTCCACTTCTGCAATGGAATTTTGTAAATCATCGAAATATGTGATTCTTAACAACTTTTTCAAATATCATTTTTCTTAAAAATTAAAGTTAGTGGTAGTTTACTCTTAGTAAAACTAACGTTTTTGTAATTTCTGGCTACCCCGTATATAAAAACTGATTCTTTTCTAGGCGAATAATGTTTTTTTGCAAGCAAAACTTTTCATAAAGAATAATTTTTTTTGCTAAAATTAATAACAAAAAAGTTTTCCATATGTTAACTAAAATTGCACACACGCTGTATGTGTTGTAGGTAAAAGTTGATAATTATTAAGGTTTTGATGGCACAAATGTGTTCTAAATGTTCACTGCTAAAACTATTACCACAATTTGTACCAACAACACATATTATCACAATTTTACCCTGTTAATACTGAAAGAGTTCAAGTTCTGAACATAAAAATTAACTACCGTGTTTAATGTTGTAATGTGTGGCTTATAGTCAACCTATTCTTATCCGCAGATAAATTTTTAGGTTGCTTTTATTATTGGAATTTGCGGAGCATGCCGTAGAGAAGACCTTATGAAAATGTCTATACATGATACAGAAGACTGGGAAACAGTGCTAATAATAAAAATTCCTGATTCAAGAAATGGAGTAGAGCGAATATTCACTATTCTAAATCCAAATAAAAATATAGATTTTTTGTCATACATTAGAAGATATATTACATTAAGACCATCTGGTATTAACACGCCAAGACTATTTTTAAAATGTATTCGAAATAAGTGCACAAAGCAACCTATTGGTATTAATACATTTGGCAAGATGCCTTCTATAATAGCTGAATATTTAAATTTACCAAATCCTACTCTTTACACCGGACATTCATTTCGAAGGTCATCTGCTACAATGCTAGCCAATTCTGGCGGTGATCTACTAACTGTCAAAAAGCACGGAGGCTGGAATTCTTCCTCCGTAGCAGAAGGTTATGTCGAGAACACAATTAGTAAAAAAGTTGACGTATCAAAAGAAATTTTAACAAATGATATCGCGTCAACCCAAAGAAAGGGAAATAATCAAGAATCTGGTTCAACTTCATGTGTTTCCGACTATTCAACCTGTGAACCAGTATTGCCCCGTTTTGAACAAAACGAAACAAATAATACTACCTATAATCTACCTTTAATATCCACACCAAATATATCCAATAACGGTGTAATTTCCGAAAATTCACATTCCGTTCTTTCGAAGACTCTAGGATTACCGTTTAATAATTGTACTTTTGGTAACTGTACTTTCAACATTAATATTTCCCACAAATAAATAAATGTACCTATTATCAGAATGTAATTAATTCAATTTAGCTTAATATATTAAAATATCAACAATAATTGTCTATTAATTAATCACACATATTATTTCTAATTTTCATTATTAAAATTTGAAACAATAATTAACATGTTTTTATTCATCTTTACTTTACACACTAGTGCGTAAATTATTTTTACTTTACGCACTAGTGCGTAAAATAATTTAGTAATATTTTTATTTTTTTACATATTTTGTATATACTATCCTAAATGAACGATTTGATTTAGTATTATGGTGTATTGCAATATCTTTAATTTTTAATTAATAAAAATTCACAGTCCTTCGCAATGATGCAACCGGGGGAACATTGAAAATGGTGAATAAAAGAGCAAAAATGTGATTTGTGTTATAATTCAAATAGTTTTTAAAAGCAGAGTTTAAAAAAGTAAATATTTTGTATATTTACGAGTGTTTATAGTATTTTTAATTAAATAAATGCATTTTTAAGATTAATATTAAAGATTATCATAATTAAAAAATAAATAAAAAAAGAAAGGTGCAGATATGAAGACCTAAAAAATTACCCTCCACTTGTAGATAGGAAAATATATTAATATATAATTAGCTATAACATTACTGTAATATTTTTAACCTGTTCCGATTCGTTTTAGCCCGTTTTGGTGCATTTGGTTATTTTTAGTCATTTTCGGTTAGTCGTTCAAACAACTTTCGGTTAGTTACAGTTAGTACAAATTTATTTTAGCCATTTGAACCGACTCCAATACGTTATAATCAAATTTAAGATTTTTGATTAGTCCCCAAAATTCGGTTCGTTTTGGTTGGTTTTAACTTACTTTAATTTTTGTAACCTATTCCGGTACGTTTTAGCCAGTTTTGGTGCTTTTGGTTACTTTGAGTTAGTCATTCAATCAACTTTCGGTCACTTTCAGTTAGTTCCAATTTATTTTAGTCATTTGAACTGGTTCCGGTACGTTATCACCAACTTAAATGTTTTTGACTAATTTTAGTTAGTCGCCAAAATTCGATTAATTTGGGTTCATTTCGAGGTACTTTAATATTTTTAATGTTCCGATACGTTTTGGCCCTTCTTGGTGCTTTGGGTTACTTTTAATTAGTTTTGGTTGGTCGTTCAATCAACTACCGGTAGAGTTCAGTTAGTTTTAATATATATTAGTCATTTAAACCGGTTCGTTCCGGTACCTTATGTGCAATTTTAATGTTTTTGGTTAGTTTTGGTTAGTCGCCAAAATTGGGTTAATTTGGGTTAGTTTTAACTTACTTTAACATTTTTAATCTGTTCTGATATCTTTTAGCCCGTTTGGTGCATTTATTTACTTTTGGTTAGTTTTGGTTAGTCATTCAATCAACTTTCGATTACTTTCAGTTAGTTCCAATTTATTTTAGTAATTTGGACTGGTTCCGACACGTTATTATAACCAATTTAAATGCGAGTATAAAAGTTTTTGGTTAATTTTAGTTAGTCGCCAAAATTCGGTTAATTTGGGTTAGTTTCAACTTAGTTTAATATTTTTAATCTGTTCCGATACGTTTTAGCCCTTTTTGGCGCTTTTAGTTAGTGTTGGTTAGTCGTTCAATCAACTCTCGTTAAAGTTAAATTAGTTTCAATATATTTTAGTCAATTGAACCGGTACGTTATAAACAATTTTAATGTTTTTGGTTAGTTTTGGTTAGCCCCTAAAATTCGGTTAATTTGTATCAGTTTTAGTTTACTTTAACATTTTTAATCTGTTCTAATACGTTTAGCCCGTTTTTGGTGTTTTAGTTAGTTTTGGTTAGTCATTCAATCAACTTTCGCTTACTCTCAGTTAGTTCCAATTTATTTTAGAATCGATTCCGATACGTTATTATAACCAATTTAAATGTCTTTGTTTCATTTTAGCTAGTCGCCAATATTCGGTTATTTTGGGTTAGTTTCAACTTACTTTAATATTTTTAATCTGTTTCGATACGTTTTAGCTCTTTTTGGTGCTTTTGGTTAGTTTTGGGCTAGTCGTTCAATCAACGTTCGATAAATATCAGTTGGTTTTAATATATTTTAGCCATTTGATCCGGTGCCGGTACGCTATAAGCAATTTTAACGTTTTTGGTTACTTTTGGTTAATCGGCAAAATTCGGTTAATTTGGGTTAATTTTAATTTACTTTAACATTTTTAATGTGTTCTGATAGATTTTAGCCCGTTTTGCTTCTTTTAGTTAGTTTTGGTTATAGTCATTCAATCAACTTTCGCTTACTTTGAGTTAGTTCCAACTTATTTTAATCATTTCAACCGGTTCCGATACCTTAATTATGACCAATTTTAATGTTTTTGATTAGTGTTGGTTAGTCGGCAAAATTCAGTTTATTTGGGTTGTTTTAACTTACTTCCATATTTTTAATCTGTTCCTATACGTTTTAGCCCGTTTTGGTGTTTTTTGTTACTTTTGGTTTGTCATTCAAACAACTTTCGGTTACTTTCAGTTAGTTCCAATTTATTTTAGTCATTTAAACCTGTTTCCATACTCCATACGTCAATTCTGTGGCTGCGCGTGCCAGAGTTTTGGTGTTCGAAATTGTCGATCAGTGGCGGCTATTCAGCGGAAGTAAGGGAAGTGCCACTTCCTCAAGAAAATGTAATTTAAAGAAATATAATTAATTCATTCATCAGTAAAATAATATATTTTAAGATTCAATGATAAAATGTTCTTAGTTTAGGAATAATCTATTTCCCGTTACCCGTCTAATAACTAATAATTCAATTATTTTCAAATATTAAAATCAAAGCTTCATAAAACAAGAACAAGAATCTCGCCACCTGCACATTGCCCGTTAACTGCACTATAGCACTATCGAATAAAATAGAGGTGAACCCACATGAAAATTTCTATTTCTTTTCGCGTAGGCGCCGATAGCAGTGACAATCTCATTATCATTTGTGTAGACCTTTAAGGAAGAGGCAGCACTCGAGAGCCGTCAAGTCATCAAAAGTATAAGCGCAACTAGTTGGTTGCCATGACAACGATGACGTCGTAATGGTCGTACATTTGTTTGGTTTGCAATGATTGGAAGAGCTGGCGTGCAGCACTTCCATTCTCAGATCAACGCGAAAGCACGTTGTGTCGTTTATTGCGAGTTTATTAGGGGACATTTCGCAGTGAATTCTTGAAATTATTTTTTATTTACATTCAACGGTTGATAAATTATAGTATTATACAAGAGATATTTTCTATATATTCTAGCTTTAGTGAGTTATGCCTAGACATTTGTATTAGCAATAAAATGATTTGTTGCTAATACAATATGAATATTTTTTATTTTTTGATGATTTACCTAAAAAATACCGGTAATAATTATTTTGGCACTTTGGGCGTGGAGCCCGGGCGCAGTTCCCTATGTCGGAAGCTCTTCCCCACTTTTAAAAGGCGCGAGCCGCCACTGTTGTCGATACCTTTTTTTCATACCAGTTTTGATACCCAATCAGTCTGAACGAAAAAATTGGAGGTCTGGTGATGGAACTTTTTTGACTTTTAATATTTTATAATTTAATATCCCTCAAAAATATTAATAAAGACTTTTCAATACATTTAAATAGCATCCTACTCAAGACAATCAAATTTAAATTATGTGCTAAAAAATTCGTTTCCAAACTTGAAAATTGTCGGTCTCAAATTTCCCAATATTTCAATATCCAGATTTAATTTATTCCCATTTTCAGTTTTTGCGTAATCGATTTAGATTTGAATTTTGGTGAAAGAAAAAATATTACGAAAAATTAAAATGCTACGCCTATGTTTGTTTACCCACTAGCCACTTTCTGTACCACAGTTTCATTGATAAATACGCACGTCACAGTCTGAGCTTCACGATACAGTTTTCTAGAAAATTATGAATGGCAGACTTTGTCTTTTTAAGTAAGTAGTCTTAGGATGACACTACAGAAAATCGTTATTTTTAAAAATTTTAAATATTGTCTTAAAACTAAATTAATGCAAATGCAAGACATTTATCTTAGAAACCAATATAAATAATTAGAAAGTAACAAAGCGACAAGTAGACAAGTTGTAGGTATGGAATAGGTATTTTCGAATATAATATCACCATCAAGTACCTAAAGATGTAACCTAACTATAAAAATCTAGAACGTCAAAGTCAAAAAGTCAAAAAAAGCTTTATTATAAAAATATAAAAACCTCATTTACAAAGCTAACCATAAAAATTTTTTAGATAGGTACAAAAGAGTTTGATAAGGATCAAATAAGTAAATTATACAAATACAGTACCAAGTAAAAGGAACATAAAAAATAGAAAATAGGTATAAATAGTCCAACTACGGACACCTTGTTAATAAAATTTACATATAAAAATAAAAGATGAAATAGACATCAACAACACGCGCCCGTTTTACAGGGAGTCATCAAGGAATTCGGCAATATCATTGTAAGCCTTTCTCAAAAGTAATTCCTTTACCCTCCCTCTAAACACCCTGTCAGAATCAGACGATTTAATATTTAGGGGAAGGTGATTAAAGGCTTTTTTAGCAAAGTAGACAAAGGACTTCATAACCAGAGCACTTCGGGGAATCACTAAAGGAATAACATTCACTTGCCTAGTGTGATATGGTCAGACAGGATCCAAAGAGTTGAAATACTTCTTGTAAACCAGACAAACACTCTCTAGCAAATACAAACATGGAACAGTCAAGATCTTTTGTGAAATAAAAATAGGTTTACAAGAATGCCGAAATGAAATATTAAACATAAACCTAAGAGCACGTTTCTGCAAGATGAAAATTGAAGAGAAGCTGGCAGCACTGCAACATCCCCAGAAAGCTATACCATAAGTAACGCGTGACTCTATTAGAGGAAAATAAGCCGATCTCAAGACGGGTGGCTCCAGGTGGTGAGAAAGCACTCTCAAGGGATAGCAACCAGAGGATAGCCCAACTGAAAGAGCCTTGATGTGCTCCTCAAACTTCAAACTCTCATCCAGTGTCACCCCCAAGAATTTGGCACCAGCAGCAGGAAGTATTTGGTCACCGCCCAATGAAATATTAGCCAGAGAACACTTGAAGCTCAACATGTTAGTCTTTGGTGTGTTAAATGATAAATTGCTGCTATTACACCAGGTTCTTATGCGAACTAAATCAGCATTGATCATTCTCTCCAAAACCCCAACATCACTCGCACGCCAAACAATAGAAGTGTCATCCGCAAATAGTCTAACAATTCCCTTGATTAGAATGGAGGCAAGATCATTGATATAGATCAAAAAGAGGATAGGGCCAAGAACGGAGCCCTGGGGCACTCCACAATTTATTGGCATTGAGACCCTGCCTTGATATGACACTGACTGCCTACGGCCATGCAAGTAGAATTTAAATCAATTGAGAGTTATACCCCTAAATCCATAAACATCCAGCTTCTGGAGCAACAGATGATAATCGACACAGTCGAATGCCTTCGACAAGTCGCAAAATACTGCTGCTGAAAGTAGATTCTCATTTGTACTTAAATAAATGTCTTCAAGAAGAGAGAAAATAGCATCCGAAGTTGATTTTCCACTCTGGAAGCCAAATTGAGAACTGGATAGGATTTTATTTGCAGTGAGAAATGAAAGCATTCTTTTTTTAACGAGTCTTTCTATTAGCTTACCAAGAGAAGGCAGAAGAGAGATAGGACGAAAGTTTTCTGGAGAATTAGAGTCACCTCCCTTGTACAGAGGTACAACCATAGCTTGTTTAAGAATACTGGGAAACTAACCCCTCTCAAAAGAGTCATTTATGATTACCGCAAGTGCTTGCAGCCCAGCATCATTGAGATGAAGTAAGATCTTAACAGAAATATCATCAAAGCCAGAAGAATTCTTACTTTTGAAAAACCTCAGAGACACTTACTGGTGCCAAAAAGAAAGAATTTGAGACCCTCTTGCCCGATAGGTATTCCAGGGGATTTATACCCGGATCGAGCTGAGAAGTCAGCAACCGAACAATAAAATTTATTGAAATCGTCAGGAGACAAATGAGAAGAAGAGACTTGCGAACGACCATTCTTTCCCCTAATTTCATTGATAATCGACCACGCCTCTTTCTGTGTATTGTTCGAACTTGCAATTCTTTTCTTGAAATAAACGTTTTTCGCACATTTAATAACTTTTCTGTAAATATTCCGGTATCTAGACAAAAATAAGTTGAAGGCAGTACTGTAACCAAAAAACTTTTTTAGATAGTTGAGGCATCTCAAATTCCTGGCAGAGGTTCTAATCCCCCTGGTCAACCAACTTTTTTTTAACTTTATTCTTAATATTTACAATGGGGAAGGCCGAGTTAAAAGTATTAATCAGGGCATTGTAGAAGCAATTAAATGCATCTGTAGAATCAGGAGCTACCCAAACAGTCACCTCACCAAGATTACGGAATTTAATGAAGTTCCCACTGCAAAACAATCGACCTCTACGTTTAATAGATCGCTGAGAATCAAAGGACAATTTAAACCCTGCCACGACAGCCTCATGGTCCGAAATTGAAGCATTCAGTACCTTGCAATAAACGTTTTCAACATTAGAGCACACATAATCCAAGGTAGAAGAGCGTGTACTAGTTACTCTGGTTGGCTCCATAACATGCATCTTCAAATTAAAACTCAATAAAATGTTTTTAATTGAAATACTGGCATTGGAAGTGTAGTCAATGTTAAAGTCACCGGTTAAAATGAAGGAAGCAAGGGGAGGAAGCTGACTCAGAAGTGCCTCCAAGCCCCCCAGAAACTCTGCCAAACACGACGCAGGAGAGCGATAGACACAAATTACATATATCTTTAATCTACTGCAATATGCTAAAGAAAATTCAAACACTTTTTCAATAATTAAATGGTCAAATACATTCACATTAATAAAATTATATCTGTTCTCTGCCTCCCCGCTCACTAACAGCACTGTGACACCATGGACAAAACTAGTTCTGCAATTTAGAAATAACAATGTAGTTTGGTAAATAAACCGTTTCATCAATTTCAAACCAATGCTCAGTAATGCAAACTAAGTCAGGAAAATTCAACTCTTCTAAAATAATATATAGATCATCACATTTATTACGGAGAGACTGCGCATTTAGCAGGAAGATGGAAAACAGATCAGAAGGAACTCCTACTGTAAAAAGGCACATTCGTCACTAATAGAGTTCTTCGCAGCAGAATCAACATCCGAAGCAAATTTAAGATATTTGTTTACAACATGTGAATGCAACAACTTAGCCAGGTCAGAGCCAAAATTGCGTACATGATTGCATTCAAATATTTTGTAAAGATCTACATTGTTGTAATGAAAAGCTTTAAACAGTGACAAATTGCTATTATATAAAAATATATTATTAAAATCAAAGCCCATGTAAGGGCTAGTTATAACTAAATGGTTAGTGTGTTTACAGGGAATAATACAATTATTTAAGGCATATGCTGGAGGACAAACTCCGTTCAACTACAGAATAACAAAATCTCTACAAGTAAAGTCCTGCGCCAGTGATGAAGCTGTCCTGGTAAGCTTCCAAACTTGTACACCCAGGCTTAAGGAAGCATTGGACGTTGAAGACATCGCCAAATTGTGCGTGAAGGTGCTTTTGGAAAACCCTGTTGATAGACCCATAGACAAGGAGCAGTTTCGGACGATTGTCAATTGCTGTAGGGTAAGAAATTTGTATGGAATGTTGATTACTACTGCTATGTTTGTTCTCAGATGTAACAACAATTTGGTTATTCCTCAGACGACCAATCTCCAACAGATGGTGTTCTTTTTCAGCTTCAAAAACTCTGATGGAACAAAGCATTTCTTTATTAATGGTTGTTAGATCTGCAATGAACCTACATTAAGTTTATATGTGGCATTTTCACTTTCAATGGTCTTAAGGTTGGTAGTAAGGTTTTTTGTTTAAGGAATTTACTTAATTTGGTTTGTCCATAAATTCAAGCTTTTCAGTTTCCAAGGATCTAATTAACGATGAAAGTTCTTTTTGTTCCTCATTTTGTGAATTAATAAACCCAAGAGAGGAGGAGAAGGTTTTCTCTGCCTCGGAAGCTTCGTTCTCAAAAAGTACACTGTTTCTCTTTAATCTCTCTATATGCCTGTCTTTGTACTTAATTTCGTTACGTAGGTCAGCAATTTTTAACTCATATGCCTTTTTAGAGTTTTCCTCCTCATTAAAATATTCCTGGCATTTTGACGAGCATAAAACTTTACCTCCTTACCTCCTTAAAGCTTTAGAGATTCGTTCTAAGCACCGATCTCCATATATGGATAAGCACAAAGCGATCCAAATCATACTGATTCATGCGCTTTCAGATGTAAACAAAAGAAGGTAATTCTGAGACTGCGCAGTTTCAATTAGCAGGCTATCGATCGATTCCACGTGCTTCATCACCGCATGGCCGCGAATAAGCGACAGGTCCGGATTTTAAGAATTTGGAAAAATATTTTTTCCGTTGTATATATTACCAAAAATTTAAAAGCAAGTTGATAAATGATATATTTAACAGAAAAATTGCAAGCCATTGGGTTTTAAAAGAAATAGAATAGACCAACCGATAAAATATACAACGTTTGCTATTTTTTCCGAATCTTGCTTTGTTTTGAAGACACAAAAACCAATTAAAAAATGTAAAAATATAACAGTAAGTATATAATTATGCTGAAGGAATAAACCATTGATAGGTATGCAAAAAAATACTACCACATATTTTGGTACCTACCTAATTTTTACATTCTTTATGTGTGGCATGCATTTTTTTTGTTAAAAATATTAACTAGTTTGCCTAAAATGATTTTATGACCAAGAAAATTTGAATGATTTATACTGTAAAATCTGGTGTAACACAGGCGCAGCACTGAAACTTGTAAATTTTCAAATATATATATTTTTTAAAATCATCCCTTTGATTCAAAAATATTAAAAAATGGAAGCACCTCCTAATAAAACCCTTTTTTCTTCAAACGTCAGTAAATCCATCATTACTCGACTGTGTAGGCGGCAGTGAAGTTTCGTTTTTCCTCCGCCGGAGCTTTACTTTTCACTTTTCCGCCGGCGGAGGTAAAAGTGTTGTCATATCAACATAGATACAATACAAACAAACTTCAAAATAAGCATCAACAACTCAAGAGTTATTAAACTAAAATTTGTATTTATCATTCAATTTGTGACTGCATTTCTAAAAATCACTAATTTAGGAACAAATTGGTTATTATTTAATCGAACTTACTCAATAATTGCTTATTAATACGGAATTAAAACGCGATCGAAGACGCAATTTTAAGAAAATAATTATTGTTGACAGTGTCCACTGACAGCTTTATGTGACATTACTATAGCAACAACCTGAGCCTATTCACCGACACCGCACCGGTCTAAGCCGCCTTGCGAACCCACTTATCTTTAATAATTATTATTATTACTATTAAAAAGAGACGTTTTTGGATTAATTTGTCGACATTTGAAGAAAAAACAGCATATTTTATTTGGAGGAAAAGTTACTTTTCCTCCATATAAAATAATATACTATTTTTCTTCAAACGTCAGTAAATCCGTCATTACTCGACTGTGTAGGCGGCAGTAAAGTTTCGTTTTTCCTCCGCCGGAGCTTTACTTTTCACTTTTCCGCCGGTGGAGGTAAAAGTGTTGTTATAGTAACATAGATACAATACAAACAAACATCAAAATAAGCGTCAACAACTCAAGAGTTATTAAACTAAAATTTGTATTTATCACTCAATTTGTGATTGCATTTCTAAAAATCACTAATTTAGGAACAAATTGGTTATTATTTAATCGAGCTTACTCAATAACTGCTTATCAATACGGAATTAAAATGCAATCGAAAACGCAATTTTAAAAATATAATTATTGTTGACAGTGCCCACTGACAGCTTTATGTTACATTACTATAGCAACAACCTGAGCTTATTCACCGACATCGCACCCGTCTAAGCCGCCTTGCGAACCCACTTATCATTAATAATAATTATTATTACTATTAAAAATAGACGTTTTTGGATTAATTTGTCGACATTTGAAGAAAAAACAGCATATTTTATTTGGAGGAAAAGTTACTTTTCATGGCTTGCTCTCTATTACCAGCCTCACTCCGTTCGGCTGTTAAACACGAGCGCGCCATGAAAAGTATTACTTTTCCTCCATATAAAATAATATACTATTATATGCATTTGCCTTAAATTTTACTTTCTCTTTAAGTTAGTCTTGAATAGGTACTACTTTTAAAAGAGATTTGTAATGTTAAAGTATTTTGCATTCACACATTACATACCACAATCTGTAGGCAAGAAATACACCTTTTTTTAGTTTTTTTTTAAAATATGAATTTTTGTTGCATTGAATAGCTAAAATAACTTTGGGGCAAAGAAAGGTTTATTAAAACAGAACATCATGATATAAACGTTTTATTTACATTAACTTACATTAGGTAGTAGTAGTAGTCTATTTGGAAAAAGCCAATAATACAAAATATGTAGGTAGTATGTACCAAGATACAAAATTCTTAAGACTATACACATGTCTAAATGCTCATGAAAACCTTAAAACATTTAAGAGTAATTAGGAAGATTCCTGAGAAATTAAACTGATTATTTTTTATTACAACAGTGAGAAAAAATCGATAAGTATTTTTTTATTTCCACTAAATATGAATATTACGAGAGCTATGCCAGTTTTTAGTTTTGTATATATAGATATACTATGCATGGTGTGACGTAATAATTCATGTGTATGGTGACGTCATAAGCACCTTTCAAGGCGTATCTGCCTCATTTTTGCCTTATGAAAAAAAGAAAAAACACGTGTCCACTTAGTTTTCATGGGCTATCGAAAACTTGATGAAACTTCCTCATTGTTCCGTATATACCTGTTTCTGCTATTTTAATAGATTTTTTTAAAAATATTTTATAGACTGTTCTATAGGTTCAATATAGAAATAATCCGCGGGGGAAGCTTTAACATTTTTTTCCAATTTTTACTCCCTTTTATTTTTTCTTTACCTTTACAGATAGAAAAGACATACAAATTGTACTTTACGTCACTAACTACACTTTCCTGTCCTAAATTTTTAAAAGAAGGGGGTAAATATTGAAAAAAAAATTAAAGCTCCACCCACGGATCATTTCTATATTATTGAACCCATATATGTAGTATGTAAAACAATTTAAAAAAATAGCAGAAACAAGTATGGAGAACAATTACCCATTTAAGGATCTAAAAAAAACTGTTTAGAGCATCAAAGCTCCTCAACAAAGTAAATTAAAATCCATTCTACCTATAAGAAGACTCTTTTAATAAAAAATGATAAAACTGAATAAACTCACTGCTATTTATGCATCGTGACAGTAAATAAACCCTTTTTAAGATATTATTCCGATATTTTGTATGTAATGCTGCAGTTATCCTTAAAAGAAAATGATACTTACTTAAAATAAGAAATCCCTGGTATTCTACCCTTATTTGGCAACACCAAATCGAACACCGTTGAGTATTTTCCTTGACCTTGGCAGTTGACGCCATTGTCTTTTAAGGTCTTTTGTCTTTAAATCCTATTCCTAACGTCTACACCAACTTATACACTAACAAAATACACTAATAACGAACTATTATAATAATAAACTAAACTAGATGTCCAGGAGTAAATTAGTTATTTTCAACGAAAACGATAATATAAACCACTCAGACGCACGTACGTACTTCAATAAGTGAACGAAACGAAACGTCGAAACCCATTACGGCAAACACAGAAAAAAGAATTATTTCAAGCGCACGCAAGGTTAGAGAAATTTGATAATATTTTTGATTACCGAACTGTAAAAGCTTTATGAGCTGATTTCGTTCTGTCGCTTCTCGGTGTTTGTGCGCATGAGTTAAATTATCCTATTTTCAGTTCTGTCCGACGCAGAACCCGGTTTTTTTCCCCATGATTGGTACGATTTTTCGACGCATGCAGACGGTTTGTGCTTATCCATATATGGAGATCGGTGGTTCTAAGCAACTAGGATGGAAAATGTATTTGCAATAAACACAGCAGAAATTTAAAAAAATCCTTGTTTTTGCAGCATTTGAAATTACGGTTCATATTGCTATATGGAAGTGAGGATCAGTAATGTATAAACTGAGCACAGTATTTTTTTTTATCAGAATGTGATATACAAAACAGATAGAAACCTTTATTTTGAACGGCATTATAAAAAAAACTGAAGCAAAATGTATCCTGTTGTTATTTTGTCGCTTGGTCCATCCAATGCTTACTATTTTATGTGACTGGGAAGTTTTGGATCATAGCTGTTTAGCATAACGTTGTTGTTAAAAAGCTGCTATGTGGGATTTTGTTGCATCTTGTTCACCTTTATACCTAGTTATGTGGAAAATGATTTCAATCAATAATCATTATATTCTAGCGTAAAAAAAATCGGCTTTGTGAGCGATTGCCTGGAAATAGGCTATGTGGAGTTCCTATCCTTGTAGCAGAAAATAATATCCTTATTTTGCTTGCTTCATAAACTGCTATGTAGCCGATTCCTGTAAAGTTTGTAATAAAATTATACAGAACTGAAAAATAATGTGTAAAAAAAGCAATATCTGACCAAGCGGCTTTTCTGTTTACAAATCCTACCGTTTTGTTTTATCGTAAAAGTATTGGCGTATTAGTAAGGCGGTGGAGCTGTGCAACTTCTTCGAGGCATATGGAATGCACCGCGCTGTGGGTTTTCCCACCAGGGGCGGTGTGTGTCTGGACAATATATTCACTAATATCGCTCAAAGTTGTTCTGGTTCTGAACCATTCAATTTACACCATTTATCAGATCATGGTGTTATGGTTTTCAAATTTGACACTGTATGTTCACATAAACAGTCCCAAATTAGAATAAATTATAGACACGTGACGGATGGGGACTTGTTTCGGATGTATTTCGGATGGATTTCGCAATAAAAAATCCACCACACTGGCGATTAATAATCTTACCGATCACATAACGGAAGGTATGGAGGAGGGTTTGGACACCTATGCATCTTTTTATGATCTCACAAAGGCTTTCGACTGTGTGTCGCATCACATTCGGCTGCGAAAGCTTCTGTATTATAACCTCGACATCAAAAGCATATCTCTTCTTAAATCTTATATTTCCCAGCGTATTCAGTCTGTTTCCTACAACCGCAGTGTATCTCATAAGGGGCCAGTTGAGTGTGGTGTACCACAGCTAGGGGTCGGTATTGGGTCCATTATTATTTTTAATCTATATAAATGACCTGTCAAATGTTCAAAATAATTCAAAGTTAATACTATTCGCAGTTGATACAACCAACATAATAAAGTATTACCCAACTGACCCCGTAGTGGATATTGTTGGCGCCACGCAGTCCAATATACTGGATTGGTTTCTGGCAAATCGCTTGAGTCTCAATGCATCAAAGACTCAGAACCTAAACTTCGCACTAAGGCTAAACACTCCTGATATTCCCTGTGATCCTCACGTGAGGTTCCTCGGTGTGTTTCTTGATTCAAGACTAACCTGTTTTTTAGACACACTGTAAAAAATAAATGTAGGTAGAAGAAAAAGGAAAAAACTTGCTTAATCTAGAGTCGAGTACTTTCCAATACAAAACAATCGGGAAAAATTGCCAGATACTTATAAACATAAGTGATTATAAGTACGCCACTGCACATCACATCATTTAGGTACCATTTTTTTACTGAACATAAACAAGCTTTTCGTAAGGTATAATGATAATCACTTATAAAATTTGCACGATACAACGCACAGTGGGGTCTAGCTACCAAAAAGTTGAAAAAAATCAAAGTTTTACAAAAAAATCAATATCTCTTAAAATATAGCAAGTAACAAAAATTTGACAAACCACTTCACTTTCTTTGCTATAGACCAGTGATTCAATCGACGTACAGTGACAAAATTTTAAAAAATTATTGCGAAATTTACACGCTATTGAGATTGGAGCAAAAATCACCGACTTCTTTGACACCCTGTATATAAATATTTTTGAAAGTTTAAAAAAATCCAACATTGGAAAGTTTTTCCTAAAGGATAAATCTATTAATCATTAAAAAGCGTAGGTCGATATCATGTCTGGTTAAGAAAATATTTAGTTTTAAATTTAAACCAAATTTTCCTTGCTCGAAAGCAAATGGCCAGCAGTTTATATGGACTCTATCTTTATGAAATAAATACTACAGCAATGTCTAGTGTTTATAATTGTCAATATTCTGAGTAAATTCGCGTGATAACCCGTCGATATCATAATCTATTTTAGAACTGACTACTACTAACTACCCTAATCTCACATTCAGTTTTCATTATATAATCAGAACATATCTATTTAATAAAACGAAGTGGTGCGTCATTATGACCACTGATAAAAGCGCGATATTCGGCTACTTGACTATCGGAGCCCTTAGAGTATTGTCCAGTCTTAAGATGACGACACTCGACCATCCTGATGACACGATCGTCCTCGACTTAAACTATATTCTTCTGCGGTGTACATCAGGCATGTCAGCCACAAGATTATTTGAATCTCTATCTCTCTCTCTCTTAAGGCTCATCCTCCGCCTGAAATTTTATATAAATACAAAGGCATCGCTCGTGCGCGTTCATTCCTTTATTTTTTATTTTATTAATTTGTTTTTTTTTTAATTGATTAGAGGATGAGTTAATTTACTAATGTATAGAAATAGAATTTAAAAGAAAAATAAATTATGTACATTTCATCCGACTAGAAAGTATGTTAAAATAGCTGATTTTAAAATACTAATATGGATTATTTATATTGAAATTAAAAAAAAAATTAATTCTATACATTAGTGGATTCATCCTTTGTCTTTAATCTGTCATTTGAATTTTTCAAAATGTTTGTAAAATAAGGTTGCAATCGCGCACGACCTAAGACTCTACAAGTTCAAATTTTGCATCCACAAAGTGGCGCCGCCGGCCGCCGTCTACGATAATTACAAATGTTACGGCGGCCATCGGTTTATTTGTATGCAGGTGTGAATCCAGGGATTTACAAAAAAATAAATGTGTAATTCGGAATAAATTTTACGTTATCGGAGTTTTAGTATTGTCCAGTATATTAGAATTATATAGGTATAAGTGGATATATTTATTTCTTGTAATCTAGGATTCTAACTTTTTTGTATCGCAGAAATAAAAAAATGTGAAATAATTATGTAAATTAAATCCTAAAATAATCAAAAATCTTACATGATTCGCAAAAATGCAGATATTAATAATGAACATGTTTTGTACTGTCAAAGCGTATAGGTTCATTTATTTATCAATGGGTCTAATCGAACATCATACTTCCTCAAAAACAAGCAAAATTTATGCTGTTTTATGGTTTCCGGATCGCGAAGGTACTGTGAAAATAACAAAAATCGATATCGCCCGGATTTTTTAACAAAGAAAAATTTGTTTCGCTTCAAATTAATCCAAACACCTACGTGTAGTTAAATAAAAAAATGTTTTATTCACCATTTAAATAAAAATCAAGTTGTAAAAACTGTTCTAAGCCTAAACCCAAACAGAAGTTGATATTATTACAAATAAGCTAATAGCAACAATGTATAGGGTGATTCGCCGAGATTTGCAAAGCCCAGATTTATTAACGTGTAAAACATTTTAAATGCGCAAAATACACTGTGTCATTTTTTATTTATAAAGCCTATTCTATTTTACAAAAATAAAGAGTTAGGTAGGTGACAACTTTCGGTAAATCGTTCTGTATGTAATAGGAAGTATAAATTTTTTATTTCGGTTTTTATGACGTAGCATAACTCGAAAAGAAGCTAACATAAAACTTTTTATACTTGATGAACAAAATTTTAACCACTGATACTCAGAAAAATAGAAGTATAGGTAATTTATGAATTTATTCTTACCTTGATAGTTAAGGATAAAATAAAACGTTCATCACACTTTATACCTTAAAATTAAACTATTTTTTTTCTCTACTCTGAATAGCTTTAACTATATAATCTGGATCTTTTATGGGCATATTTCGGGCTTTTCTAGAGTCTACTAGTTCTGGCAGTAAACAGTTAAAATAAAATTGGCAGAGAAGTGATTCCATAGAAGAAGACCAAAATGTAGTATCACGGAACAAAGTTTCCGACTTCATGCCGTGCGGGGTCCAAACGGCAAACACACAGTACGATCGATTGGTAACATGCAACTGCCCCTGTATTTGGTAGTACCATTTATGTTTCTTATTAATGTCACCGTTCCTAAACCAAAAAGTTATTTTCCTTTGTCTTATACCTTCGTGTGGTGTTAAGTCTCTAGCGGAAAAAGGACACTTAATTTCGACTATGCCGAGATCATCAATTAAACCATCAGGACTTGCTGCCAAAAAATAATGTTCACTATCAATAAACAGTCCACATGGTTTAATTGTTTTACCAATTCGACGCTCAAGCTGCTCTACTGCAAGTAATTCATATTTTTTTCCGTAGTCGCAAGCGGCTGAGTAAAATTGTTTTGGATAAACTATGGACTCTACCAACGACTTACAGCTGGTGGTATTCTTACGTCTGCAGACAAGTCCAAAGAATGACGCTGTCAAGCGTTTCCTCCTTTCTAAGTACCAAAGGTCAGAGGTTGCTTGATCCCTAGTAAAATACTCAATTTTATTAATTTCATCAGGTGTTTTTCTAATTTGTCCTAAAAATCGCTCTTTTGCTTCGGTATATTCCATTTCGTCCATATCTGGCTTCTGACAGGCAATGCCATAGCTTTCGATACCATCATCAGCTTTTGATTTTTTTTAGTGAACAGTTTTTTAGTACATTTTGGTAATGCTCTAGTATTTTTTCGCATTCGACTGAGCTCCAATTTCGTTGACAATTTACTTGGTGTTCGTCCCAAGTTTAGTCGTTTCCTTAATATGTAAATAGGCATTTTGGTATTATGGCTTACCACGGCGGCAGCACATCTACTTTGGTACGAACGCCTTTTACAATAATTAATTCGTTTTCCTCCTATGAATTTCGCAATTATCGAATTAAATTGCTCCACGCTGTTGTTATCTACATCATGTATTAAACTCGAAGCATTGCGAATAAGATAATTTTTGAAGCTGCATAATTTATCATACAGATCTAAAATAAAGAAATAAAAAGTAAAAATTTAAGCGTCTGATTACAAGACTTTCAAAAAGTATATTGAGAATGAGTAAAAATTTTATAAAAATCCCAACTATGTTACTTAAACTAAACATTTACAAGTGTGGTTATAAAAAATACTACAAGGATGTTTCCTAATATTTGCATTATCCACCATTACAACTTACCAGTCAATTTTAAATCTTTTAGTACAGATTCACCTTGTTCAAATGGCTTTTCGCAAAAGTAACCAATAGTCTTGCAGTCTTTGTGTTCTCCAAACACATGGCTTATGGAATTTTCTATATCTTTTTTTAATTTAATAATTTTTTCCAATAAGGTCAAATCGTTTTTGTTTTTCCAATGTTTAATAGCTTTGTCAATAGCCCATCGAAGTCTCAGTTGATTTTGCTAAAACAGAAACAAATATTAAGGTAGCCTGTTAATTTTATTAAAACTTATTTACTAGCATCAGTATAATTATGTACATACTTCAATTTTTTTTCGTAGAATCAAAGGGCCTGAACTCGTATCTTTGACTAGCTCCCTAATTTTTTTCGAGTAGTTTCTGAGCATGTGGTTTTTGCATTCAATTTTTTCGACTTTCAAATGTGGGTACGGATGGATGTCCAGAATTTTTTTAAATGTGATACTATCGCCATCTGCTATAAATTTGTGGTAGATGAGATTGTACATTTCTACACTTCTTTGGAAGCCTTCTGCGATTATATCGGATTCCATGCTGGCTGCAGATCCTGACCAATTCTTGTAGCAGCTGTGTGAGGTCTTAACGGATTCATTTGCTTCCGTAATATTGCACATTGTGCAAAATCTATTTCGGACACCGAGAAAGAGCACTTTTTTAGTTCTGTAACCAACAATTGCAGCAGCTCCAGATAATGAGTTATAACTGCTTCCATAAGAACGTTTTGCCCACGTCCCATCAGCAACAACAGTTATGCGTGGTGTGCCTGCATGGTCAACATCGCCGTTAGCGATAGCTAATGCTCGTTCTTCCTCCGCAGCTTCTTTCATACATTTTACAGCTGTTTCATCCCACAAATCGCAAATATTTTCATGTACAGAACTGTACAACCTTTCAGATAAACATGGAATATCTAAAGAAGTGCATATTTGTTGTAAGTGAGCAAAGCCTGAACCAATGGACATTATTCCAAGTACTGCGTTATTATTGACATTGTCATCGGTGACTTTTGATGTTGGAATTTTAAATTTTGCATTGCACATGTTGCATTGCACGTGAAGAATCGATATCAAACCATTTCTTTCTTCCTTTAATATCTTCATATTTGCAAGAGTACAACCAAATTGTGGTGAATGGCCAGAAAATGTTACAAACTCGCTTATTAAAAATTGTAAGTCAACAATCCTCCGACCTTCAAGATTAATTGGAGAACTATGAACGTCCAGAGATTCCGTTTTGCTAGTCGACGGAGTAGCTGAATACTACAAATTAAATTTAACATACATAATATAGTTACTCTCATTTCGTATAAGTATGTGTACTAAAACCAAACCATTACTTACTTGGATCTCAAATTGCATTTCTGTCTTGTCATTGATGGTATTGTCATTCGTGACATTGCTTATAGTGCTACAAATTGCAACTGAATCGAAACAGCCTGTTTCATTATGACTTGTACTCTAAAATATGAATGTTAAACCAGTTAAGAACTTCATCGAAGAATATAGCGATAAAGCAAATTCCTACCTACAGCTACTAATTTACCTCAGAATATTCAATTGTGTCGAATGGTTTACCCGACGGTAACGTATTGGTCTCAGTATCCATTATAGTGTTCATGTCTTCCTAAAAATCATCATTCATTCAATTAAATAACCTTGAGAGGGAGGAAAACCACGTGATTCAAAAATATTTTCCACGTGATTCAATAATATTTTCCGAACATCTCATTTTGCAACTCCCATCATTCAAAGCAGTTTTCTTATTTTTTTTTTCAGTATGGCAGATAAATTTGGCTTTTCCCACATATTAATGGCCGTTTGTTTAATTCAATTTAAAACTCGGAATTACATTAAGCTAATGCACTCATAATAATGATAAAAATATACCAAAACCGAAATATTAAACCACGTAACTATCTGACTTATGGGTTTTCAGCCGTCATAGATTTTTCTCACTAAAGAATTGCCATTTTGCCATTGCTTGCTAAAAGTCTATATTTTTCCTTAAATTGTTGGTTTTTTGACCTAATACAAATATGATTTTTTTAATTTTTAATTTTGGCTTTGTAGCATCCTTAGCCAATAATTTGAATAACGCAAATTACTTTGCGGTACCGCGAAATTGGGATATCCTGTATATAGAACGAGTGAATATTGTTAAAACACTACACTTTTAACTCTATATTATCCTTTGTATTTAGAGTTTTTTCTATTTTATTATATAGATTAAATTGTTAAGGGGGGGTAATCAAGTATAACTAGGCACACACATATTATTTAATTTTAAAAATAATGCAAAAGGAACTTACGATCATGGCAAATCGGACTGCAACAATCAATTTTTCCGATTTTCTTATATTTTATAGGCATGCGTCAGAAATTAACGGTAGGTGCACTCTGTATAATTTAGTTAAATGACTGTTTTATAGCTGTTGCGTAACTTTTAAAAATTACATCTAATATTATTTTAAGGCATGTCCCTTAGATTTATTGCTATTGTCTAATAATTTCTTAAATTAAACCTACCTCTGCTCTTTTTTTTTGGAAAAATTTTCCGTTTTCTTCTGCTACTTAATCTTAAGAGAGTTTTATTTCCTCTTCGATAAAACGGCTCTTGCTTCTTATCCATGTTCTACCAACTTTGTGAACAATAATACAATAACTAATAAGATACGTTGGCACCCTAATACGCAAAAATCACAATACAATAATATCAAAGGACGTAAAACCGGGAGTAGATTCGTACTTGTTAGTCTCGATCGTAAAATACGGCCCTGCGTTAGATGCAAGTAGCGAGCGTGAACTAAAACTAAGCTAGGAAAACAATCCATGCGCTGCACGCCAATTCTCTACCACCCCCCTCAACCCACTGATAAAACTGGTTGCCCTAGTTGTCGAAGGATGACCCTTAAATTAAGTATGTGTACATCAGATACGCTGCACTTTAAACCTAAATATGTGTACGTCAGATACGCTGCACTTTAAACCTGAATATGTGTACGTCCAATACACTGCACTTTAAACCTGAATATGTGTACGTCGGATACGCCACAATTAATCCTAAATATGTGTACGTCAGATACGTCACAATTAATCGTAAATATGTGTACGTCAGATACGCCACAATTAAATCTAAATATGTGTACGTCAGATACGGTACACTTGTAGGTTATTTTTAGTATTTATTTTTTAAATAGACCGCTAGTAAATTGGGATTTTTAATATCCGATGCTTCTACTGCTAATGTAATATTGTTGTCATTTATCGCGTCAATTATTAATGACACTTTATCACCGTCTGAGAAGTTTACTCGAAGTTTATTGATTCTGGCTAAATGATCAAAATGAAATTGATATAACAAACATCCCACTATTGGCTTATTATCTGCGATATCCATAAATAAATTATACGTATTTCTAATGCCTTGAAATGTTTCTAACAAACTAGTTTTCCATTTATCCCAAGAAAATTTAGACCATCCAGGTTCATTCTCTATGAAGCTTATATGCCAAGTTTGTGCTGTTCCCCTTAATTTTGACAACGCCTGATATACTGTAAATTTATCATTCCAATTATAAATTTTTGTGTTATGTTCAATGACCTGAATCCTCAAACCATCTATTTGAGACTTTGGATCGAACTCAGGTATAAAGTTTACAGTCACAATGTTACTTACGATGTTTGGCTCTAGATTGCCGAGATTTTTTTCTCAAATATCAACTAGAGGAAGACGATGAATATGAACTGCTACTAGAACTACTACTTTCCGATCGATATCGTTTTTCCTCGTTTTTCTTAGGCATATCTATTTAGTTTCACTTGATCACTTTTACACTGCCACAAACTAACTACTATGAGCATCACTTCTGATCTAGTCTTTATGAAATAAATACTAGAGGAATGACTTTAGTGTTTATAATTGTCAATATTCTGAGTACAAATCGCGTAATAAACCGTCGATATCATAATCTATTTTAGAACTGACTACTAACTACCCTAATCACACATTCAGTTTTCATTATATAATAAAAACATATCTATTTAACCCAACGAAGTGGTCCGTCATTATGACCACTGATAAAAGCCCGATATTTGGATACCTGACTATTGGAGCTTGGATCCCTTCAAGGATCCCTTAGAGTGTTGCCCAGTCTTAAGATAACGGCATTTGATATACAATATTTAAAACTTATGTACTAATTCGTTCATATTTAAAAAGTATTACACACATATTTATTATACATATTATACAATATGCATACACATAACAAATACTACCACATTATACATTCTTAAAATGAGGAGATCAATGTAATATGCTTATATAATGCTTGATAAAATAAAACTAAGATAAATTTAAGTTTTCTTTTAAATTGGTCAATGTTAAGGTTTCTGTAATTTATAGGAATAATGTTGTAGATTCTGGCTATACCTTGATGAAGGTCTCAGGATGTCATTATGTAGCACAAGAGTACTACAGTAGTTATGCACAGTATTTTGAGAGTTAAAAGCTATATTGAAATGCCGAAGTTAGTGTTAAATTTTATGTATACGAGTGCAAAATTGATAGTTATAGATATTTTCTAAAAACAAAAGTTTATAGTTTTGATAAAGAGGTTTGGTCCTGTATCTAAAATGCAGGTTGTAGATATTTTTATTGCTCTATTTTGCAAAGTTTTTATTTGTTTTATGATACATTGAGATGTTTAAAAGCAAACAGAAGTTAAATGTTGGATATCACACTGAACCAAAAAAAACTGCGTTGGGATAATGAAGATGGGTCGGTTCAAAATATCCGAGAATATACCTACTGGTTTTTGTTATGCTTTTCTAAATTAAACATACTTTGACATAGTGTTTATTTATAAACTATTAAACATTGTTCAATGTACTTATTGAAGATTGATCCGTGTTAATGATTTATTAATGTAATTTTATTATTTTGTGAAAGCACATGTGTATTATCATTAATAGTATAAATATATAAATGCCTTAGAAATAAGTTTATTTAATCAGACTTCAGTTAAACCTATATTTTAAAATGCTAGATGCAAGTTTGTAGTCAGGTATCTTCAAACGGCAAAACTAACTCAATTGTTCACCACAATCACATCATAACTTGGTCGATATAGTTCTTTTACTGAAAGGTTACATATTAAATATACTAGTATTTATTAATCACTATCTTCTTCCTGTTCGAGCGATGGTTTATGAAGATCTGAATTCCCCAATGAAAAATCTAGCTGAATGTTATTTACACCCTGATCATCAATGTGATGTTCTACCTGAAAATTGTTATCAGGTAATAAGATATAGACAAGGTTAAACTAACAACACATGCAAACATTACAAAAGCATAAGTGATTTTTTTTAACAGAGTGTATGTACTACAAACTACGCGCGCGCCGAGTGTAAAAATTCTGTGTCAATATTGTGGATAAAACCATGTGGTGGTGCATTTTTTTCAAAGGTTCAACCCCAACCTAGAAAGTATGTAAACATAACACGAATACGTTAATAACATTCAAAAAGGGTGACTTAATAATTCTCAAAAAATGCAACTCAAAAATTCCTTTTATCAGGGCTCTTTAACTGGAGTAGTACTGTTACATAATTACTCTTATCAATTTATGATTAAAACAGCAAACTAATACTCTAGACTAATTTATCATGTATCCAGAGGTAAGTATGTTAATATAGGTACAGGGTGTTCCAATGAGGACTGAACAGGGCCTTAATTCTCAGCTTCCCTGTACTTTTTAAAACAAACCTAAAATAGCAATTCCATGTATTTTTTTCTGCTAAATTCAAAATTTGAACCAATAAAACATTTGAACCAAAAACAAAAAACTTATGCCATGGATGGTTTTTTAAATGGAATATTACTACATTTTTGAACTCTCTAGAGAAATCAATTAATGCTGGTTTGTATAGAATAAGCATGAAGCTCAATCCCTTTTGCTAACTGGTGTTAACCCAAACTAGCCAAAGAGAAATACTGAAAACTAGAGCCCATGCTACATTAATACTGATTTGTATGGTTAGGTATGATTTATTTAGTTTAATTTTAATTAGCATGCCAATGTTTACAATTCTCCATATTAAATGTATTTTGGGTCTTGTGACATATAGGTATTTACGATTTCGCGATTTTTTGTTTTCCATTAGAAAGAGGGTGTCCTATAGAGTAGTTTAAGCCAAAAAA
>MU185669.1:0-12832 GCA_016904865.1 Pissodes strobi | reverse complement strand
TTTTTTGGCTTAAACTACTCTATAGAACACCCTCTTTCTATGAAAAAGAAAAAAAACGCGAAATCATAGATACCTATATGTCACAAGACCCTGTTTTATTCTAAAAAAAACAAATAACAGAATTTTAATAAGGACCTGTATGAAACTATTACTGGGGAATAATTATTTCATGAGTTCCTTGTAGTTTTCGTCCTAAAATAAGCTAAACTTGAGACTAAATTTTATGAAGAGTGGATTGGCGCCGACAAATTTGTTATAACTCATGATATTAGAGGCAACACCCCCAGAGGGTGCTGTTAGAGGTATTCTAACAATTCATAATAAAATAGCATCAAAGTTTATTTATTTATTCAAGTTACACAAGTTGCAAAATAAAACCTTAATATAAGCTATAATAAGTACATAATGCAATCCAGGATAAAAGTCAAAATCTTAAAAACACATTACATAGGTACTAAATCAATAAACATACAAAAATTTAAAATTTAAGCACATATAGAGCCAAAAATCCAAATGACCAAGCTTAGTGCCATGAGCGACCACAAATAATTGATTTTGCAAGCCTATCAAATTGAGGTAATGTTAAATTTAATAGATCCAAATCCAGCTGATTCATCTGCCTAATCATTCTTGTAATTGGGCCAGACTGGCCATAATTTGTAATATGACGGCCCTCAACAAGAAGATCATGGTTACGAGTCACTCTCTGAGGAACAGCAAAAGGAACCCTTTTGAGGAGGTAGGGACAATCCACTTTGCCAGTTATAATTTTGAAAAGATATCTGACATCCAACAAAGGGGTAAGAACAAACAGTGTAGGGACATAGGTATAGATCCAAACGTTTTTAACGAATACTTTAGCAATATTGCGCATGATTTAGTAAGTAAAATCGAGAACAGCGGTATTAGTCCACTTGATTACCTAGATTACTTACATACTTACATATAAACTTAAACCACAGCTTTACTTTTGGTGAAGTAACATTCAATGAAGTCAGGGATATCATTGACAACTTAAAAAATAAAAACAACACTGACATCTATGGTCTCTCAGTGAAACTCGTAAAACAAATAAAAAATCTCATAATAATTCCACCCACAAAAATAATCAACCGATGTTTTAAAGAGAATGTTTTTCCCGAGGTTCTAAAGAAAGCTATAGTGGTGCCTATCTTTAAAAAGGGGGACGAGGAGGACGTATCCAACTATCGGCCGATCTCGTTACTACCAATAGTGTCAAAAATTATAGAGAAATGCATGGCTAAAAAAATTTACACCTTTTTTCAAAATAACAATCTATTCTCTAAAAGTCAGGTTGGTTTTAGGAAGGGAAGGAGCACTGTTCTGGGCATTCTCGACTTACTCTCCACAGCGATGGACTCGTACGAAGATTTGGAATATGACCTCGTTCAGTTCTATGATCTTAGCAAAGCCTTCGATTGCGTCTCCCATGATATTTTGCTGAATAAGCTAAAATATTACAATTTCACAAATCGAAGTATTAAACTCCTAGAATCATATCTACAGGATCGGAAGCAGGCTGTGAGGGTGGGCGACGGGTCATCGGTTGAGAGTGTTGTGAGTATTGGTGTTCCTCAGGGGTCGGTCCTGGGACCTATCCTCTTCTTAATTTACATCAATGATTTACCTCTGAGTGAGGTGCTTGCAAGATATACTCTCTTTGCGGATGACACGACGCTTGGCGTTCGTAGCAAAGATTTTGAAGCCGTCCAGGGGGAGGCGTTGGAGGCGCATGAGAGGGCTGAGCTATGGTTCCGTTCTAACAAGCTTCTCCTGAACACTGATAAGACTCAAAGGTTAATTTTTACTTTACGGGATTTACAGAGTGTTGACAATGGGGAGTCTGTCAAGTTCTTGGCGGTTTACCTGGATCTCACTCTAAGATGGGACGTCCAAGTGGAGAGTGTGTCGAGAAGGTTGGGAAGTTGCCTCTTTCTGCTGAAAAATCTGAGGGGCATTGCCTCAATGGAGACATTACTGTCTGCCTATTATGCTCTATTCCACTCTGTTATGACATATGTCATAATGGCGTGGGGTGGGGTGTCGTTAGCGGGCAGAGTGTTTGCGCTTCAGAGAAAGGCAGTCAGGGTCATTGCTAGTTTGGACTTTCGGGAGGACTGCAGGGGAGCATTTAGAGACCTTAGAATGCTAACTTTTCCGAGTGTATTTATCCTGGAAAGTATTATTTATGTAAAGAAAAATGAACGTAATTTTGTTTCTCACGGTGATATACACGATTATCCAACACGTGGAAGAGATAACCTTGTAACTGCATACTGCAGGCTGAAGAAGTGCCAGTGCAGGCCTGAGCACCTTGCCATAAAATTTTATAATAAGTTACTTCCTAATGTGCGAAGTTTTTCATTAACTAAACTGAAGTCTTTCATAAAAGAGATTTTGATTAGAAATGTATTTTATAGTAGTGATGAGTTTCTGTGCTGTAATCAAATATTTTAAAATGGTGCCCATTAAGGGTTTAATTATTTATTTTAATTTAAATTTTAAGGTGTTTTCGTAAATGTTTTTTTTTGTTGTGACTATTTTTAATATGTTCAACCGAATATTGTGTTGTAATCAAATATTTTACAATGGTGCCCATTAAGGGTTTAATTATTTATTTTAATTTAAATTTTAAGGTGTTTTCGTAAATGTTTTTTTTTTGTTGTGACTATTTTTAATATGTTCAACCGAATATTCTAATTTTTTGATATTTTAATAAGCCTTATTGACAGTTATATTATTGTGGTAAATTATTGACGTGGTAAACAAGAAATTGTATTGACATGAATAAACTATTTTGATTTTGATTTTTGAAAGCTCTTCGGTCTTCCAGAGAATCGATGTTCAGCAATGTCTGTAAAGGTACCCATTCACGTTCAGTTGGCCGGCCGATCATTATCGAAAGGGCCGAAGCCGGGCGGCCAATTTTCAGCACACACGTGCAAGAAAATCACAGGCAGTAACCTGCCGTTCGCCGTTTGCTGATAAAAATCCAGCGTGTGTAGTGGTTTGCCGGACGATATCGGACTGCCGGCCCATTTTTAGTTTGGTTTAAAATTTTATTCTCCGTCCAGTTCAGATAATAAACAAAATGGCCTACCAACTATCTTTTATTAAAGAATTCATAGAAATTTACCGTGAACATAATTGTTTATGGCAAGTAAAGAGCCCTGCGTACATCAATAGATCTCTAAGAAGTAAAGCATATGAGGAATTATTACTGCTATTTGAAACAATAGATAACGAGGCCACTACTGATGCCCTCAAGATGCCCAAATTTTCTTTTTTTTTCCTTCTCTTTTTTTCGTTTATTACTACAAGGGCAGCAGCACACTCTTCTTGCGACATAGTCGATCGTGAACTCAACGTGTGTACAGAAATAAGTATAAACATCCGGAAAATATTGTATCCGGCTAAGAACTTCAGTTCAACCACCAAGTATTAAACTGTACATGTGTATCGAGTATGGTCTATTGTCGGCCGGCAAGAACGGACAGTCCGGGAACGGCCGGTCAACTGAACGTGAATGGGTATCTTTAGAATTGATAGTCGAGCTGCTCTAGGGGAATTTGTAGTTTAAAGTTAATTACTCTTAGGAATTTTCTTTGAATTTTTTCAGTCATATCTTTACATTTTGCATAATATGGATTAAAAAGTGGCCTTGCATATTCAAGAATCGCGCAAACTAAAGAACAGTAAAGAGCCTTGAAGCAATAGATGTTGTTAAATTCTCTAAGTGCCAGTTTCTTCAAGCAAGAATAACTTTATTCCTAGAATAATTACTATGGTTACAATTGTATTAACAATCGTCATAGGAAACATTTGAAGAATAAAGTTATCCATACTTGAAGAAACTAGGCCTTAGGGATCTATTAATAAATCCTAATAGTTTTAAGGCTTTGTTTGTAATAAGTTCTGAAGGTTAATTAACAGATTCTGCCAATCTCAAACTTTACCATTTAAAGAGTAATTATAAATTAAAGGATTATGAACTCTATAAAAAGACATGATGTTACATTTTTCAATACTCAAATCTAATCTATTTCCAAAACACCATTCTCCAAACCTATCCAAATCATCCTGCATACGGATACAGTCAGAGACATCCCTAAATGACCCGAATATTTTGCAGTCATCTGCATGAAGCAAAAGATAACAATTTTTTATAATTTTTGATAAAGTCAAAGTCAAAGTCAAAAATAGCTTTATTGATTCAAGTTTATACAACTTATGATCAAAGCATCTTAACCTAAGTACAGATGGTCCATAAAAAAACACCAATAATCATAAAATAACACATAAAAGTTATTTAAAATCTGCAAAAGGCATAATTAAAATATTTTAAAATATAACCCAATAAACATTACCTACTCTCAATATTAAAAAAAAAATACACTTAAATAAAAGATATATGCAGAAAATAATCCATTGTGACAACAAATAAAATATAAAAATAAAACACATACAAGTAAACACACAATCACTAAACAAAAGAGTCGTTATAATACTCGGACACTGAATAATAGGCCTTTGATATTAATAAATTTTTCACCTCTCTCCTAAAATGCTCTTTGTTTGTGATTCTTCTAACAATTAATGGCAAATGATTAAAGAGCTTTTTGCTATCATATATAATAGATCTTTTAGTTAGAGAAGAGGAGGGTATGGGTAGAGACATTATATGAGAAGCACGAGTATTATAAGCACGAGCAGTAATAAACAGATCAAACAATAATGCTGACAGATGACCACCTTGCGGAACCCCAGTCATAGCATTTACAACCTCAGACAAAACATTTCCCACAGCCACCACAAATCTTCTGCCCAAATCAATCTGACACTTCTTCTCCAAGGCCTCTGTCAGGTAGTCAGTGTAGACCATCAAATTAGAGACAGCGGATTGTTTACTAATAAAACCGTGTTGTTCAGGGCATAGCTTTTGGATAAAAAACGGCAGAATTTTAATATGTACTATCCTTTCAAGCATTTTACTAAACAATGAGATCTTACTAATACCCCTATAGTTCTCTACTCTATTTCTATCTCCATTCTTAAACATAGGTGTAACGAAGCTCATCCTCCAATAGTCAGGGAACTGTCCTTTGCTTAAAGAGGTGTTATATATTTTACAAAGAATTGGAGACAAAACGAAACGACAGCTGTAAATAAAAATAGGAGAAATGCCATCTGGTTCAGAAGGCAAATTGGGACGAAGGGACTCAATAGCATTAAATACATCCATAACCTCCATGTAGCCAAGACATTCAGGATAGTTGAACTCATTGGAGATGCCATATGGAATTCCTTCACCCTTCACCAACGCTGCAAGCCGAGCCATAAACCGAACCAAAGGATGAGGCAAACATATTGGCTATTTCCGGTGGGTCCTCCGAAACATTGGATTGGTAAGACATACACAGAGGCAAAACCATATCTTTATTTTTTGTATGGGCATACTTCCAAAACTGGTTTGGGTTACACTGAATATTGTCTTAAAGATTATTTATGAAGTTTTTTCTAGAAATAGATGATAGTTGCTTGCACAATTCCCTAGCCTGTGCAAAAGCACAATAGTCAGAAACAGAATTACTTTGCTTAAACTTTTTATGCAAATTTTTTTTGTAGATTATCATATTCTTCAGTTTAGGTGACATCCGGGCAGGAAACCTAGGATTCTTGGCTCTACACTTGGGAAGATATAACTCCACAGCTAAAGACAATACAGTATAAAATTTGTCAACTATCATATTGATATCACAATCATTAAGAATCTCTGACCAATCACATGCAGAAAGAAACAAATTGATATCCTGATAACGCGCTAATTTAAAATTGTATTAGTAATAGTCATAAGCCAAGGGCTTCGCACAAACATTTAAGGTTATACTAAGTTCCAAGGCAGGGTAAAACTTATCGCAGGGAATAAGGGTTATTAACTAAAGACACATTTAAATTTTCACTAGGACTAAAGATTAAATCTAAAAAATTTGATGACACATTGGACAAGGTATTTACAAGGACCTTTATGATAAAAATTATCATTATCAACAAACCTTAACGGTCCTTTGTTCCATGAAACTTGGTCTTGGTTGATCTAATTCAATTTTAGTTTGAACAGGAACAGAGCTTTTGGAATCAACTAAACTTTTCAAATTCATCCATTCAACGTCGGTCTGGTTTATTTCCTTATCAATTTTTTGTAACATTGCAGTTAAATTTTGTTCAATTAGTTTTAACTTTACAAGCTTTTGAGTCTGGTGGTGAACATCTGTGGCATTATTGGGCATTTTAGGAGATTATAGGTTGTTATTTAAGTTAATAATGTTTTAATTGACATATTATCATAATTAATTATTTATATGTATATTTTTTATAAATTTACTCATTCTTTCTTCTTTTAACTTTTGACAAGATGGCTATGGGTATTAGGCAGTTTGCCAACACACCACGGTGAATTTTTAGATGTCGGGTACCAGGTTCTGTACCTAGACGCTTCTGCAATTCGCTGGACCATAAAGATATGTTTCTACACCACCGACCACCGCAGCAGCCAACGTTTGCGAGTTTTCTCGTAAATCGTCTCGTCCGTGTTTACCTGGGAAGAGCATGACGTGATGGAAACGTTTCCATCGTCAGACTCGACCATATTCAAGGCAAAAGTCGAGGTTCCGTCCCCGAAAACTGAGAAAAAAGTGGATAAATCCGATAGTTTTTACTAACCTGCAGTAGCCAGTGAAGCAAACTATTTGTAAATCTAAGTAGTACCCGGGATTAGCGAAAGTTTTTGCAGAACGTAAATAAACAAATATTTATTCGGTAATTTTTTGTCGCGATAAACGATTTAAATCTCGCTTGGCTCAATTGCACAGGGAACCAATTGATCGCGTCGATCGAAGAATCCGTAACGAGTTACCGAGCGTGAAGAACTCTTTCCCAGAGATTTTTAACTTTTTATACCATGTTTTAAAGCTCACTTTTTGTTTTTCTCCTCGAAAAATCTAGACTTGGCACGTTAAAATTGGTTATTCCAGTTAACATGATTTGTGCATTCTAATCCCGGGTTTTTGCTCGTATTGCTAATAGAAACACCCCCCGGCCCAGGTTTTAATTTTTAGAGCAAAGGGAAGGGGCTGTTTTTGAAGCACACAACTAGTGGATGATAGTCCTTGTAGTTAGTTCATCTAATTACGCGTTATAATGCAGTCGAAAAAGTAGTCAGCTGCAGTTCGGGTTCAGACCTCGGTCTTGTGGACTTAAACACAATGCCATTTATTTGGATTATATTCCATTAGTAATTATAGTTATTAATGGTATATGATAGGGGCTATCGTTGCACATTTTTATGAATTTTCCTTAAGCAAATTAGTTTTACTTTAAATGCAGTTCGGGCATTATTTTTTGAAACTTGAATTTTAATTTCATTTTTTGAAACTAAATTATTATTTTATTTGAATGTTCTCTCTTGGCAAACTAGTAAAAAGCTGGAGTTATTTTTGGATCAATTTACAAGCGTTAATAAATAATTTGTTGAAACAATTTAACCACAATCAGTGACTAACTTCGGTTCAAGAGACCATCTCTTCCTCGATCCCCACAGAATGCTGTCGCTTTCATATATTTCCAATATGTGTTAGCTATACTTCATCGGAACTGAGCCAGTGTTCTCTTATACAGACAACGTTAACTCCCCTTTTTTCCCAAGAATCCCTCAAGCTGGCTTACTTTACTTCGCAACGATTGATTGATGCGAGGAAAGTCGCAGCCACCAGTGTTGCCGTTCTATTACAATTGTAATAGATCTATTACTATTTTCAAGCATCTATTACTCTATTACCTTAGCGGTCAAATTTACCATTACTAATGTTTTCATAAAACTGAATATTTATCACAAATTACAAAAACTACATGTCCCATTTAAAAGATACTTTTATAAACGCAACCACAAACACTTTCCTGACACTACTATGTAAACCTAGTCGATGTCAAAATTGTTAACTCACTCATGTAATGTTCCGTTTACCGGCAAACTGGTCTTTGGTTTACCATATTGCCCTCCCGTACTGAATCATAAGTAAAGAAGGAGATAGTGAGATGCTAACTCGAACCTCGAATACCTATAACCATTCATATTTCTGTTTCATTTATCGGCACTTTATGGACTATGGACTTCCCCCTGTCCAATCTTACTTGGGAGTGCTCGTAGTTAATTTTCTAGTGCGGTTATTAGTTTTGAATCTTTGCATTGATCATTGATTGATTATTCATCATGAACAGGATAAAATAGTAACACACTTTAATTTCTTTAGGTACCATTTTTATATTTTTTTTTAAGATTCGTAATAAGAAGGCCTAAAAAGCGTGACGAAGAAGATGTTAACAAAGTTACAAAATATAATATGACATTTTTTATGGGGAAAATTACGGATTGCCCCTATGCATTTGTAGCAAGCCACGGAAAAAACAATCTATTACAATTTTTAGAAATCTATTACTTTTTAGCAATCGATCTGTTACCCTAAATCAAAGTCATGTGGCAACACTGGCAGCCACCTGGAATCCAGGTGGGTATGGGAAAGCCATAGAAATAGGACTCCTATTTCTATGGGGAAAGCTGATTAAAGTTTCTGGGCTTGACGAACCTGAGGTGTTCCCAGGCATTGAAGGTTCAGAAAATGGTTCATTTTAATAGCTTCCGGCCACAGGTCAGGTGACATTTCTTTATGACTGCTACTGAACTGCAAGCTTGAAGGAAATTTCAACTTTGTCTCTTTTTGTCCACATTTTGAACAAAGTGAAGAAGTAGAGTCTGATATCCATGGCTGTTCAGTTAGTCTATAATTGCTACCCGTATCGTGCTCGGAACAAAACTTGAAATAAATATCCAGGTGTATTGTTTTGATTCGCCTCTAGCGATCAGGGTTATAAACCATTATGACAATTGGGCGGGACTTAGGCTAGCGGATAAATACAGCACGGAGCGTTTCACCAGAGTATAAGTTATACTCGGGTTTCACCGTCTGACGAGTCCTGTATTTTTTTTCACCCCATGCATTTGCCTTCGCTCGCTCAGGGGCGCAACCAAGCAAAACTAACCCAATTCTAACCCAAATTTAAAAACATATAATCTTAAAAAAATATCTTGCTACCGACAGGAATCAAACCCGTGGCCCTCGCAAGCTGTATTTATCCACTATAATGGGACTTGGAAGGTTTGTTTACTATTTTAGAATGTCTAATATTTCACGCCACGCATGGCTTTCCGCTCGCTTCGGGGGCGGTAACTAAGCAAAACTAACCCACATTTAAAAAAAGGAAGCAAGCATAACCTAAAAAAAATGTCTTGCCACTCACGGGAATTGAACCCAGAGCACCGTATCACAAGTACAGGGTCTAACCACTGCACCACTAGACTGGTTGAAAGCAATCCTGGACGGTGAACATTATTTGCATTTTCGACTGATGCATGCGCACTTGTCATAATTGTTTATAACCCCGAACAAGGTGATACCGGACCCCGGCCACAGGACTTCAGAGTTACGCGCGCATTACATTGTTGACACACAATATATTTATGGTGCAACAAATTGCTTTTAAGTGGTCTCATAGCTGAGTGGTTGGATACTGTGTTTGTGATACGGCGGCCCGGGTTCGATTCTGGTCGAAGTTATGTTTGTTTCTTTTTTAAATTTGTATTGGCTTTGGTTAGTTTTGTTTGGTTGCACCCGGGAGCGAGCGAAGCGAGCAAAGGGCCATGCGTGAAGTGAAAATGAAATGTAAAACAACTCTGACGCCCCGTAACCCGGTCTTGGCAACGTCGTGTATAAATAGACGTTTCCGAGACCCCGGTCACAAGCCTTCAGAGTTACGCACGCATTACATTATTGGCATACACCATATCTTTATGGTGCCGCGTACGAAGGGCTATGTAGCTCTGCATAGTGCAGCGCATTGCTTTCAAGTGGTCTGTTAGCTCAGTGGGTGGATGCTGCGTTTCTGATACGGCACCGGCGGCCAGGGTTCGATTCCAGTGGTAAGACATGCTTTTTTAAAACTTTTGTTTGAAAGTGTTTTCTTGATTTTGAGCATGTCTTAGGTTGGTTTTGTTTGGTTGCACTCCGGTGCGAGCAGATGGCATTACGTGAAGTGAAAATGGAGTGTAAAATAACTTTGAAGGCCTGTGACCCGGTCCACGCAACGTCTTGTTTCTTGTATAATGTCGCTGGCTGGACTCGGCTGGAGGCAGCGGCGAGTGTTGTTTTGAGCCAGCTACAAATAACTAGAACATTTTGGCATGTGCCCATAGTAGGCTCTGATCGTTTGATTATCATCTTCCATCCAAATGTAGGGTTTTCAAGCGCATTTGCCGTTATTTTCTCCACATTTCCCGTTTTACGTTCATCGTTCCTGCTTTTTTCGATAATTTGACTTTTAGTTCGTTGTACCCATAGACAAGGGAAATAATTCTTCGTCTTTGGTTGTACCCAAGAACTTTAAACAAGACAGGATGGTTCGATCTGCCGATTTTTTTCACTGACAGCTGCTTTTATGTGACGTAGCCACGCGCGAAATTTGGTGCGAAAGGCTTAACGTACATATGGCAAAGTCGTACGAGCAAGGCTATTTTTCTTGTTTAGAGTTTATAAAAAAGGGTTTAAACTCAAAATTTTAAATGGATAGTAAAACTAATCTATTTCTTATGAAATTACCAAGGTTTTTTTTATTAATGAAGAATGGAAAATATTTTTTACAAGCTTTTTGTTTTTGAATTCTAACAAACCTGGATGAGCCAAAAGTAAATAGAAGACGGGGGATTATTAAATCTTGTATGAAAAATATCCTTAAGAGTATGAATAATAGGAGCTTATTAGAGAAAAATAGACAACAATAAAATAAAATCTGACTACTCTTTTATACAGTGTGGGCCAAAAACGTATGCATATTTGGAAAAGCCTAATAATTGCTTCTCAGAAAATATTCTATATGGAAGCTAGTGCATAAATAAAAATAATTTTAACCATACAAAAACTCAGATTAAGTATACACGGTGCGCAAAAAATAAAAATATTTTACTTTCTAAAACATATATTTTTTAAGACCGCAGATGTGAAACACAAGTGATAAAGCTGTAAGTTTATCCATATGAGATACATGCTTCTTTCCTGTTCTGTGGATACTTGGACGATTTAGAAAAAGCTGGTACAAATCTTAAAACATTCTATTTTTGATACTATTAGTTTAATGGTCTAAACTCTACACTGTATGAAAATTAAGGCATTGATTATATTAATTTCTCGAAAGGCACTAAATATTAGCATAGTATAAACAAACATATTAGTTAGTACCTTTCCGAAATAAACGATTCATATATACCTATTATATTATTTGTAGCTAACTAAAATATCATATCCAAAGAGAAAAGTTGAACATTAAGTAGTTAAAAATTCCTTTTATTCTACAAACAAGTATATTTGTATCTATGTACATGTTTACTGATATTCAAAATAGTAATTTTCTTGTGGCATTCAGAGTTCGACAATCTATTCTCAAATTATGGAAAATAAAATTGAATTAAGAAAGCCTTAGTTCTATAACTTGTGTGTATTTACTAGTAAGTGAACTCATAATGCTAATAACATGAGGGCTTCTGAATGAAAAATCCTTAATATATGATTCGACAGTGGCTTTTCCATAGTGTAGTAAGTGTAGCGATTGCTGTATGACATAATATATTTATGATATTCTAACGTGATAAGCAAGATCACAATCTAAGGAACTAAAGAATCTATAAATAAGAATTACTTTCCAGTGTATATTCGTAGACATACCTAATATTTTAAAAATATTGTTTAAAACCTAAATAACCAAGTGATACACTGTGTAATAAAACCCTCAGTTTGACAATTTCTCTATAATATTAAGTAAAATATTATTATTCTTCTCAGACTTGCTTACATTTAAACATAATTTAAAGTTCTTCCTACCTTATTTAATAAAAAGTCAATGAAAACTACACTGAAAAATATTCATACAAAACAGGCACTCTGTTCCCTGCTTTAATCCTCAATTTATGGGATTTTCTTTAGGATCAAAGGAAAATATAATACATTTCAGGTTTCTCAATGTTCAGAGCACTAAAACACAACTACCAATAGTTCTAAGATATTTGAAAATATGAGTAAAGAACTAAAAACAGAACCAAAAAGGTGGAAATTGCAATGCAAGCAATGGTGAAAAAGATAGCCATTCGCGCGCAGCTACGTCACAAAAACGCCAATGAGGGTGAGAGAGCCGCGGGGCACGGGGCAGAAAAAAGTGAACATGTGTTTAAATGGGAAGGCGCCATCCTTTCATATTAGTTTATCATTCTTGGGTTGTACCATTGTCTTTGTTGTGTCATTGTCAAGACAATGGTTGTACCATAAACAAAGGTTGTACTTTTGTATACGGGTTGTACAATATATTTTGCACCAGGTTACCTGGCAACACCGCATCATTGTTCCAATTACAAGGTGGGAACACGGTGCAAGGAGAAACGGTAGTATTCCGGCTGCCAAAACTCGTCGAGATCGCGCAGTTACGTAGGTTGCGTAAGGAAATCAAGACGACTGCATTCGATTTACATGGATTTGTACGTTTGTACAAGTTGACATCGTGGTTTTCTAACTGTGAATGTTTTATTTGTTTTTCAAAATGCCTGGATGTGCTGTGGCAAAGTGTAATAACTACACTAAATCTACTCAAGGCACTAATATTAGATATTTTCGTTCCCCAAAAAATAAAGAGCTGTATAAAAGGTGGATCATTGCGTGTA
>MU185668.1:94977-105052 GCA_016904865.1 Pissodes strobi | reverse complement strand
TATATATATATAACGACTGTTAATTTTCTTGGGTAGCGGTCTTAGTATATTGAGACTACTGACGGCGAGCTATTTTATTGTTTCCTTTTTCAAGGCTGTAATATAGAGTGGAATGGTTTATAATTATTATATTTGTACTATTTCAGAGAACCGAATAAATATTATGATTTTTCTTCTTATCTACGAATTATACATTGTGTAAATTACGTGTAAAGTGAGTTAATTTTGGCTTATATTATTATTAAGCATCGGATCAGTCCATGGGCGTTCCCTAAGCGCTAGGAAATATCTATTATATTAACCTAACAAACAATTAAAAATTTTCTTCCGACCTTGGTTTTAGTGTAAAAATTTCGGATTACCCCCGCCCCTTCCCCCTTACCTCACAAGCTGGCGACGCCCTTGAATCAGTCTTCACTATGTGATTTCTGGTTAATTTTACATTTTGGCTTTCCGAGTTTCTTGAAATTTTTCATATTAAATTTGATTAAACACGTGAATTTTATGCGCAAACATGGCATAGATGGATTTTAACTAATGGCTATAACACAGATTTCACACAAAGATTGGTTTTTCCCGCATTTTTATTATTTGCTGATGGGGATACAATGAAGGCTGTGATTTGTTGCAATTTTTGGCGGTCAATTTAAATCTAGATGACGATGGAGAAATTTTATATATATTGTATTTGAATATTCAGTTTTATGTTTATTTTTTTAATAACCAAAAGGACAAATAGGATCGTTTTGATTGCTTTATTATGTAAGAATTTTATTCTGAGTATGATATTGAGTTGTTATTTGACCCATTTTTCGGTGTGTTAAGGGTTGTTAATAGATACGAGTAAATGATTACTATTCTTCTGTTTATTTAGACAATTTTGATGCATATGGATTTCTGTCATTTCGAGAAAACGTCTTTTATTGTTTTCTCACTTATTATTTCTGCATTTCGAAAAGTTATGATATGGCTTGTTTCTATTACATGTTCTGCTAAAGCACATGTTCTTTTTCCTAGTCTACAATCACTCTTATGTCTAGTCATTCTCTCCTGCAAAACATTTGATGTCATATGTAATCCCTGTTGCAGTCATCACACCTCACTTTATATACAACAACTGGTTTCTTCAATTTGTGATCTTTGGCCTTGAGTTTGGAAAAGGCGTTACCTATTGCCATTATATGTTTTCCACAAATATTGATTTGTTGGGTTAAAATTTTTTCTAGTTTATGTGATAATTCTTGTATGCAGAGCCATCACAAATCAATTAGAAAAATACTTAATCATAACTCATAAGTCATTTCTAAAATTTAAATCATGTCATGTCACAAGTCAATCTCAAAAAGATTTAAATTTAGGTCATAAATCATTCCTAAAATTGAAATGATTTAAATCATGTCACGTTCCAAGTCAATTTCAAAAAGACTTAAATCATAAGTCAAAGTAATTTCTAAAATTAAAATCATTTGAATTGTAAACATTGAAATAGAAATATTTCAAGTCTTTTAAAACTATATAAAATATTTTATTAAAAAAAAAATCATTTGTGAAAAAAAACTTGAATCACTGACGACTTAAGTCAAAATCTGATATACCTAAGTATTTTATCATAAAAACTTAAATAATAACGATAGAGATGTAGTACGAATCCTATATGTAATAAAATTATATAATATGCATAGACCTATAGATACATATATGCCTATTTGCATAACGAAATTTTAAATTTACCCTTGAGTTCAGATATTGCTTCAATTAAATTTTTTTCAAATAGTTTATTTTTAAATTCAATTCAGTCTTTAAAAAGCAGGTAACCAAAGTAATTTAAATTTTGGGTGGGTAGTAGTACTAATCAATAATCAAAGCAAATCGTGAAACATTTGTAAGGGCGTTGTTTGAGTAATTACTCAAATAACGGTAAGGGTTAGATAGCCAGAAAATCTCGTTGATAATGAAGTTATTGCAAATTCTACCAATGCTGAGATTGCAGTAAGTAAATTTAGTTTTTAAACTGTCTATTGTTGGGAGAATACTTTCAAAATACGTGTTTTGGTCCCTTGTAATATATGAACTGCATCTGCTAATGGTTTAAGAATTTGAATATATTCTTCAATATATTCCAAATCGTTCTTTCAGCTTCCCATTTGTTAAATTTAATTTTTCAAATAAGGTATTTAATTTTTCTTTATCTTACAAAATTTGAGAAAGTGCATCATATTGGGAGTGCATCATCTTGATTCCAGAATAACTAAGATAATGTTCTAAAGTTTCATTGATTTTGGGCGGCCACATTTGTTTCATAACACTGAATATGTTTTTTATTATAGCTTTATGCTTGCATCTTAGAGATTTAAGTAGTTTTTATAGACTTAATCTTTATAATAATTAAAAATAGTACGAAGACAAATCATGTCAAAAAATTAACATAAATCCTAAGTCTTTGTAACCGTCTGATTTTGCCACTATAGAAGATCATACATTTTATTTTATATGCTGCATTTGGCAAAAAAAGATTGCATATTTTGTGGTAAGAATTATTGAGTATTAACCTCTTCGATTAATTAATTATAAATTCATTTATTTGATTTGTTGTTAATAAGTTTAGTGAAATTCCTATTGCGGCATTTATTAATATTAATTAATTTTATTATACTGTAACAGTCTGATTTTGCTACTATAAAATAATAAATATTTCTTTATATGCTGCATTTACTAACAAAAGATTCTATATTTTGTGGTAAGAATTATTATTGATTCGGTTAATTAACTATAAGTTCATTTATTTGATTTGTTGTCAATAAGTTTAGTGGACCTCCATTGCAGCATTTATTCATATTATTTAGTTATACATACGGTTAGTATTACATAATATATATTAGCTTTTATAACACTGTTGTTGCAGTGAGTGGCTATTCCGATTATCTGATCATATTTTGATATGTTGTCCTCCAGCACTTGTTTATCAAACAACTAAAATAAGATATTGTGTTATTAGTTTAACTTTGCTTAGTTATATTACAATAATTATATTTACTTGCAGTTCTGTATGTAAGAACTGAGTTAACAACCTACCTTTGATCCTCGTTAGATCCGTCAAATTTATATACTACTTTCGGTTTGAATATTTCACTTCTGATCTCAGGCTTATACGGCTTTGACTGGTTGGGGTCACTGATTTGTTTTGAGATACTGCTGCTGCTGGTTTTTTATTTACCTGTTGATTCGAGAATAACTGTTAGTTATTACATCGTTCTTTCTCTTCAATAGTAAAAACTAGTACCTGTTGCTTATTTTCTTCTAAGACTTGTTGATTTCTGCATTCAATACTTTACACATTAATTGAAATCTCGTTTTGTGATTCAAATTTTTGAATGTCTTTTAAAGTAATTGGAAAGTCTATACCTGTTACGTTTAACAGTGTTGTGAAATGTTAATTCACAAGCCAGTACAGTAGGGGGATGAATTGCTGTAACAGCCCATGCGAAGCAGTAGTCATCATGGTTCGTGGGATTGACTACTGCATGTCTACTTATAATTTCTGTACGTAATGGAATGTGTGATGGAGTTCTCAAGGGGTTAAATTTGTCGAGATTGACTTCCAAATGCAAAATTTTCACTAGTATCCTTCTGAAAAAAAAATAAAAATAAAAATTAGTACAATTAGTTAAGAATGTTTTCAGTTCCAAATATATAATTTTAGTGGAATTAGTACTGAAAACATATTTTAAAAATTGGACAAATTAATTTAGATTAGCAATAAAAGAAAATAATTTACCTGAATTACGTTTTGCTAGTTAATCAGATTTTCTGTCAGGTTTGCAACATTTCTTCTAAGATATGTGATAAATCTGAACTGCTACAAACAATATGAAATGATGTGTTAAAGGACTTTACATCATACTCGTCATTAGCCGGATTGAAATATAACCCCCGAAATTCCATGTCTAATTTTAGTTTTGTTGGCCTTTTAACTTCGGCTTCTATTACAGACACAGTTTAATTCAAAATTGTATTAAAAAATGTTTTAAAATTTACTGCAAATTCATTTGCTGAAATCTTGTACGATATTATGCTTTTTTGAAATGCAGATTTAATAATTTCGATTCCATATTTACTGGTGATGATCACATTATCTTTATGGTTGTTTGTTCGCAAGTCACTTGCCCACATACTTCTCGTCACCAATTTTCTACAATTCTTACAATATTTGACATGATCTGAAAGGAGAAAACGAAATAGATGTTAGTTTAAACATAAAGCAATAAAAATTAAAACAAAGTAGTAAATTACATTTTATACATTTAACCCACAAGAAATAAAAATTAAATAGCAGATATCAATAAATCTTACCATTGATAGGAATTTCTGACCTCTTGCCACAAACTTGTCTAACGTGCCATTATATTATCTTTTCTTTGCAAGTCACATATTGGAATGTCATTTTAAATTCATAAAATAAAAGTGTCTCTTCCTGTGAAGCTGCTTTTACATTCGGCAGGGAAATGATGAAAATTATTAAAATTTATTATTTTAAATTAAAGGGATTTGGGAAGGGATGGGTTGTTAATAAATAGAAATTACCAACCTATCAAAAATGATCGTAATCCAATGCTGCTTTTACATTCGACGGGTAAATGATGAAAATTGTTAAAATTCATTGCTTTAAATTAAAGGAATTTAGGGAATGGTTAAGGGATGGCTTTACCAACTCATCAAAAATATTATTAATGCAATTCCACTTCTTTATTAATATATGTAACAGAATTTACAGAATAGCCTAAAGTTTTAATTCTTGAAATGACTTTGTTTTGTGATTTAAATTTCTTTTTCACAATGAACGATTTATTTTTACTTTATAAAATGGTTTGTGTGTTTATTGTAGCGTCTGTATTTTAAGTCCAAATGGTTTGTTATTTGTTTCTCTTTCTTTTGGTTGTAGCATCTGTTTCGAGACATGGTTTAGTTTTTATTTTTTAAAATGTATTTTCTGCTTGTAAAATTATAATCTCCGTAGATTGTTGGGTTTGCGTCTCTTTTGTATCGTTAGTTTTCTGTTTGCGTTTCTTTGCAATAATTAAAATTTTAAATAGGAGATGGAGAATTGAATGAAATGTTGCTAAGCTGATCATTTCGTAAAATATAATTTTGAATAGGAATTGCATCATTACTCTTGTCAGAGTGATTATTATAATGTTTAAATTTGTTTACTATAATATTAGTTAGTTATGAAGTAGAAGTTCCACTGCAAACTTCTACTTCATCACTAACTAATAATACATGCTGGTCAGAAATTACATAATCGCTACCGTTAGAGCGATTAGGACTATTTTGCCTGCAGGAAACTATTAAATTACTAACGGTAGAATCTGAAGAGAAATAGTTTGATTTGGTATTTGATAAGAGATATGAGAATGGAAGATGTATTTACCGCGAGTCTTTCTTGACTACAAGGTATTATATCATCATCACTAAAGCTATTATTTGACATGTTTAAATTAGTGCTTTCAGTATTATTTAATTGCTCATCCATTCCAGAACAAGAAGGTTCATCTAATTGAATCAAACGATCTTTTCAGTGGTAGCGCTACATTACCATCTGTGTGAGATGAAATTCCAAAATAATCTTTAAATTTTGTCAATCATCTAAATCTTGTGATGAAATATCACATTCACTATTTTCTCCCAAATTTAAATTATTTTCCAAAACAATATTATCAAATTCTAATAAATGTAAGTCAAAATTATTATTATCCAAAGATGTGATTTCAATATTTTCTTCTAAATTGAGATCAAAATTATTATTTTCCAATGCTGTCATTTCAACATTTTCTCCTAAATTTAAATCAAAATCATTATTTTCTAAAACAATATTATTGTCTGAAGTTAAATCTAGCAAAATTTTGTTGGAATTATTAAAATGTGTGCTACTCTGTTGATTTAATACATTTTTAGGAACGTTATTTTCTTTAAAATCTTTCGATTTTTGACTTAAAACTTCACTATTATCACTTAAAATTGCCGGTATATAAATATTTGACAAAATGTTCACTTTTCTACTTTCACAGTTATTTTTAATGGGTTGGTTTTCAAGATTGGGGACACTGAATGAATTAGAACTCATTTCAAAGTTGACCAACCGAACAGAAGAACAGCTTAAGCGTAAATAATGCTTCAATCGCTTTTATATGGTTGTATTAGCGACCCTCCCTCCTGACCTCCAAATCTCGACCTGCCCCCTCCACCCTTCCCATCAACCTTGACACGCCTCTTTGTATTTTTTCCTGACCTCAAAAACTGATATTTAGTCTTAAAATAGGCCAAATGTTAGGCGTCAATTAAGATTTGATGAGGTGGTTGTCCAGGAGAACTGAGTAACTACAACCGCCCCAGAAGCTGGAATTGATAAGGACTCCGATGAGAACTGGGATGCCGAAACAGTTCGCTAGCAGCCGCGGCTGATCTTAGAAAATTATATAACAACAAATGCCCCGGAACTATAGGTATCCCAGAACATTTAGTGACTTCCCAAAACATTTAGTGCCCCCCAAAATATTCAGTGCCAGTAAGGACATTAGGATAATTTTTAATGACAATTGATTAGTGCCAATAGAGACGATATTAGGATTAATAGTTAATTAAATTAGTGCATAAGTAAGTACTCAATATGGTAAATATTAAGTTATTAAATTATTTTCGTCGAATTTTTCAAGTAATCGACTTATTAAACAACGTCCTATTAGAAAACTCATTGTTTAACTAGGACCATTCTTTTATTAAATTAGTACATAAGCAAGCAAAGAAAATAAATATCCTTTCTTTAAAAATTATTTAAAATTCATAGGTTAATTTTTTATCGTCAATCAATATGATATCACTTTTTTTATTTCTTTGAAATATTATACCAAATGTGCATATAGTAAACAATATTTGACATACTAGTATCATTTTATTAAATCAGTACATAAGAAAACAACACAGCTTTTTTCGTTAATAAATTATTAAGGATTCATTCGTTATTTTTTTATCAATCAATATGAGATAATCATATCGTGTATCTATTTAAAGTATTAAACCAATTGTGCATATCGTAAATTATTAAATATTCATTCGTTATTTTTTTATCAATCATTATGAGATAATAAATCTTATTTATTAGTAAGCTGTAATTAACATATTTACTAGTAGATAGTTACTTTTTATAGTTAATGCAAAAAAGAATCAAATACCTTTATCTAATATGTTAATATAGAAATATAATCGTTCACATTCAATTTTGTAAGTTAGATTGTCTTTAATAGATAATTAAAAAATATTTAAATTATTCTGTGAAATTTTGTTGTTTTTCAAATAACTACTATAACATTTTAAATAAGAGTTAAATGGAATTCAAAATTTGTAAAGAATTTTTTTTATAGTTAGTACAAAAATAAAAAATAGCTTTATCTAATACGGTACTATAGGAATATGAGTGTTCTTCTATTTGAAGTATTGAACCAAATGTGCATATCGTAAGCAATAATTAACATATTCAATAGTAGGTAGTTACTTTTATAGTTAATGAAAAAAGATTTAAATAGCTTTATATAATATGTTAATATAGAAATATAACCGTTCACATTAAATTTTGTAAGTTAGGTTGTCTTTAATGGATAAATAAAAAATATTTAAATTATTCTGTGAAATTTTATTGTTGTTTTTCAAATAACTAATATAACATTTTAAATAGTAGATAAATGGAATTCAAAATTTGTAGTTATTTTTTTATAATTAATAGAATAAAGATTAAAATAGCTTTATCTAATACGGTACTATAGGAATATGAGTGTTCTTCTATTTGAAGTATTAAACCAAATGTGCATATCGTAATCAGTAATTAACATATTCACTAGTAGGTAGTTACTTTCTATAGTTAATGCAAAAACGATTTAAATAGCTTGATATAATATGTTAATATAGAAATATAATCGTTCCAATTCAATTTTGTAAGTAAGGTTGTCTTTAATGGATAAATAAAAAAATATATTTACATTATTCTGCGAAATTGTATTGTTGTTTTTCAAATATCTACTATAACATTTTAAATAGTAGTTAAATGGAATCCAAAATTTGTAAAGTTAGTTATTTTTTACAGTCTATACAAAAAAGATTAAAATAGCGTTATCTAATACGGTACTATAGGAATATATATGAGTATTAATGTGTTTATGAATAGAATTTCTTTAAAAATGTTCGTGAAGGCAAAAACAAAAATAACATAATATCTCTATCAGGAAATGTTTCTACAATTGCATAACTTTGAGTTTTACAAAACAACAAAGCCAACCTCATTGAAGTTTTCTAGAAACACCACATTTCCATCTGCATTCTTGAGCCATTTCTCGTTCGTCTGGATTGGATGATTCTGCTTGAGTTTCCATGAAATTATTTACATCATGGTCACCAATGAATTCGAATCTTCCAATGTCTATTGGACCCAAATCATCAAAATTTATAATTTCCAAAACTCTCTCGAAGTTTAATCTATCCACAATATCTTCCATTTTATTTTGGTTCAATTTTAAGACTTTCTTTAATTATGAAGGTATTTTTTACTTCTAATAAAGATTTATTCAATTATGCACTCGAAACTTCTTCCTTGGTTTCTTCAAAATTATTGCATTAAAGTATCTTCCACAAACTGCACAATTTCCCTTTCTGACTGTCCACTTTGCCAAATATTGAAAGCAGCACTTATGGTCGCAAGACTTAGGAACACAAATTTCTGCCTTTTCCATTAATTCTAAGCAAATATAACAATCATTTTCTATACATTGTTTTTCTACACACTGGTCTTCTATTGGATTTTTATTTTTCACTTTAATTTTCTTTACCATAATATAACTTTACAAAATTTTGAATTTAAGTGGATAATCCTAAGCTGCTAGTTTTATAATAAGAGTTTAAGTGGGGAATAAAAGCTGAAGGTTGCAGACTAAATGTATCAAGGTTATACAAAAAGCAACACCTTATTTCATGGTCGGAGCCTCCTCAGTAGACGGAGTGTTGACCGGTCCATAACCGAAGCGTAATTGAACAAGGTTACAACATAGGGTGAAACAACGCTCAGGCTTATGTCTGTATCTTAATAGTAGAAAAATATAAAATATATTAAGATTCTACAAGGAGGCACAAACTTAATTCATGAGAAGAGAGACTCCTTAGTAATTCAAAGAGAGTGAGTCCTCACGGAGGACTAAATTCCCTCCTCCGTGAGGATTTCCTTCCTTTAACACACTACTAGTGCTTTCCACTCTGTGCATTTAGGTAAACTTTCAAAAACGATTTTTATAGATTTGGCCGATTTGGTACCAAAAGTCTAGAACGCGCCTAGAGGAAAGCTTTTCTCCCTGCACTGTTTGCAGGAAAGGGTGGGGTGCTAGTGAGAAAAAAGTAGGAAAATCGTATATATACAGGGTCTGCCCAGATTTGGTTACCAAATGGGAAACTTTTTTATTTTTGATTTTATGAGAAAAAGTTATTCTTGATAAAAGTTGGTGCTAGGAAAAGAACTAATTTTGATAATTCTAAATTAAGGATAAGTTATACAGGGTACTTAAAAAATACAAAAATTAAGGTTAAAATAACAAAAATTTTGGAATTTTGGAAAACCTTCTGCGGAAAAAATAAAGTTCTTATTAAGGCACAAATAAAAGTTAAATACCATTTTTTCCAAAAGTGCACTGTTGAGGAGAAAATTGATGACAATTATAAAAAAAATCCCGAAAAAATCCTCATTTCTCAAATTTGGCCTTAATTTTATCAGCAACGATGCACTTTTGGAAAAAAAATTATTTGACATTTATTTTTGCCTTAATAGGAACTTTATTTTTTCTGCAGAAGATTTTCCGATATTCCAAAATTTTTGTTTTTTTAACCTTAATTTTTGTATTTTTCAAGTACCCTGTATAACTTATCCTTAATTTAGAATTGTCAAACTTAGTTTTTTTCCAAGCACCAACTTTTATCGAGAATAACTTTTTCTCATAAAATCAAAAATAGAAAATTTCTCATTTGGTAACCAAATCTGGGCAGACCC
>MU185668.1:71747-84977 GCA_016904865.1 Pissodes strobi | reverse complement strand
TATATATTTAGTATTAATGTTAGCGATACCAATTTGATGATCTTCTATATGAATGAAATTATTGTTATTATTGGCTATAACATTGTTGTTTTCAATTAATGTGGATGACGTGCTAAACAATTTTTTTTTTAATAAGGGAAATTGTATATGCATTATCTATAAAAAGTTTTAGGAGGATATTAAGATTTTTTTGTGTAAAGAAGTATATGAAACTTTCAAGACTCTATTTTTCCACCAGATGACCAGATTCACTTTTATGGCATGTTTGTGATATGAAAAGTAATTCAAAATCCTGCCTGAGCTACATGGTTTCCTATACGAGTCCATAATTATTGTGTTGTCGGGAGAACATGTAAACTTGGTATCAAAAAACGGAACAGAGTTATTTTGGTCCTCTGTTTCTAATGTGAACTGTATATAAGGGTCATAACTATTGAAAGTCTCTACTATTTCAGTAATACTATCTTGTGGTAGGGATAGAATAATATCGTCCACGTACTTTTTAATAAAATGTAAATTAAAATATAGAACTGGGATAAATGTGTCTAGCAGGTCATCCATGACATATGCACCTAATATAGGTGATATAGAAGCTCCCAAGGGGTGCCAAAAGTTTGTTTGCATATTTTATACTGGGTGTCCGGAAATAACATCGCCAAATTACAGATAGTGATTCTACATAAGAAATCATGAACATTTTTTCATATGGACATGGGTCCGAAAATGCATAGTTTCCAAGATACAGGGTGTCAAACTTTTTATAAAAAATCAGTTTTTTGTTAATATCTTAAATATGATTTTACTGATTTTGTTGAAATTTGGCAGCGTTATCTGTAGTAATGAGGGGCTCATTTAGCATTAATTAGATTAAAAATATAAAGTCCAGTGGCGTTCCGGAGGGCATCATACCGAATATTATTGACTAAAAAAGTGTGCGCCGCTGACTTTTTCAAACATTTTATATTTTTTTCGTATTAATCAACTAAAAATACAATATTTTTGATTCTTGAGTTGTTTTCGTATCTTGCGTTGTTTTCGATAAAAAAAGTAAAAACCGGTCTATTACATTTCCAAACTTTTTTGACAAAATCGATATTTTTATTTATATCTTAAATATGCTTTTACCGATTTTGTTGAAATTTAATAGGGTTATCTGTAGTAATAGGCGGCTCATTTAGCCTTTATTAGATTAATAATAAGATGTCCAGTGGCGTCCCGGGGGGCATCATACCGAATATTATTGACAAAGAAATGTGCGCCACTGACTCTTTTAAACATTTTATATTTTTTTCATATTAAGCAGCTAAAAATACAACATATTTGTTTCTTAATTTGTTTTCGTACCTTGCTTCGTTTTCGAGAAAAAAAATAAAAACCATTTTTATTACATTTCTTTAGGGCACAAAATTCTAGATCAAACGCTGTAATTTATTACAGCGTTGCTTAATACGAAAAAAATATAAAATGTTTGAAAACGTCAGCGGCGCACACTTTTTTGTCAATAATATTCGGTATGATGCCCTCCGGGACGCCACTGGACTTTATATTTTTAATCTAATTAAGGCTAAATGAGCCCCTTATTACTACAGATAACCCTGCCAAATTTCAACAAAATCAGTAAAATAATATTTAAAATATTAACAAAAAACTGATTTTTTATGAAAAGTTTGACACCCTGTATCTTGGAAATTATGCATTTTCGGACCCATGTGCATATGAAAAAATGTTCATGATTTCTTATGTAGAATCACCATCTGTAATTTGGCGATGTTATTTCCGGACACCCTGTATACATCAATCATATATTGATAATAGGATCAGAAGAGGTAATAACAATTTTAAATTCACTTCATATTTCTAGTTTTTATAATAGTAGCACCCTGGCAACTTTTTGTTTTACATTTATTCATATGTTTCTTGTAGTGATCTCTTATGTTCCCCAATAACGTTTGCACCGCAGGTAATAGTTGGCGACGAATCGCTTCCTCTGAAAACATACTTAATGCGGTCGTATCCAAGACATCAATCAACAGTAGATGCTAATAAAACGAAATTATGACGCTAATTTAGAATATTTTGCAGAAGCATAACACTTGCTCCAGAAAACGTTGATTATCTTATTTTATCCATTTGCGTTATCCATAATTTTTTTATGCAAACAAAAAGATTTCACAGACTAATAAACCATAGCATACAAAATTCACAACTATATCTATCAAATCCAATAAAAAATCAACCAGGAATGATTTTATCGTCAGAAAAAGTTTAAAGAATATTTCGCATCAGCATCGTACTGCAAATTCAGATTGACTTTTTTCGAAGTAAGAAGGTATTTTAATCCAAAAGTGCCCGGCATACCTAATTGCTTACTATGAAAAACTGTAAATATAGGATTTTTATAGATTAAAAATAAAAGTTTCTGCTTACCAGATTGGTTATTTCGGCTGATATTGATATCCAAACAAAATGTTTGTGTTTATTATCTAAATACTTAGGATGAGTCATATCATAGACCACAGTGTACTTGCGCACATAGTCTAGCAATTTTTCGTCATCTGTTTTGTGGTTCCGCTGCTCATCTCACTATCGCCCATCGTCGCCTGCGCTCCGGGCGCCCGGCCAACACATTTTCATATTACGACGTCTCGTGGCCGGACCGGGCCGGAGCAGGAAAAAAATACCCACTGACATTTCGAAGCTATGCCTCACCGTGACACCGACTCGGCTCGGTCGGCCATGGATTACTTTATAAAAAAAGTATACTATAGATGTTTGGCCGTGTCCTGTCCGAGCCCCGGCACGATGTAACGTGAATCATCCTTAACCCCTTCATTGTGATGAGGTCTCCCTAGTCTTATTATAACGCTGTGTTTCTTCTAGCAATTATTGTTTTTAAGTTTTGGGATCGTTCACTCCCTACAATATCAGCTGCTCCCTTTTCTCTAGTAAAAGAGGTATATTGCAACCCATTTTTTTAGACGGTTTAATGATATGCTTCTTTTTAATCCAAATTTTTCCTCCCTTTTTAATTTTCATACCCATTAGAAGTTTTCTTTTCCCTTCATACTCGTCACCAACAATGCAACGCCTTTCTTCACCTAATGAGGAATCCGTTGTTCTTACCCTCTGCCAAGCTTTCTTTATCTGCCATAAGTCTCAAAATAAAGTCATGGGCTTATATGTACGCTATGTCGTGTTCTTGAAAAAGCGCATCTAATGGGTTAACGCCAAGGTCCCCTCTTAACCTTTTCTCTAAATGTATACCAGGGCCACAAAAATTATATCCAGGGATGTGAAGTTACTGAGGTTCAACTGGAAGTTTAATCCTAGTCACTTTACAGCTTTTCAAAAATGAGAAAAAACGTTAAGACACGTCTATAAATACTTTGATACATTCCTGACTGCTTTAGTAATCATTCAATCATGAGGATTGAAAAACAAGCCTTTTCTTTACCAGTAAAAACCACGATGATAAAAATTTAGAAAAACAATTATACAAAAACATAGCATTTATATTGTGGAACTTCAAAAAGATGTCTGGTTGTCGGTTCTAGTGGAAATGGCAAAACTAATACAGTACAAACATTACATCCTAATGGATCAGATTTGAGATTTACTTGTTCTCAAAATTTTGCATCTACCAAAGTATAAACATTTAAGAAATTTGTTGGCGCCACTAAAAGAGATTGGTAAGTTCGAATAAGAAAGTGACGAAAATATTATCACACCACACGATGTTAAGCCAAATTCAGTAATAATATTTTATGATATCATATGTCAGAAACAAAGTGGAATCAGAGATTATTTTACCTTCGGGAGACATCAAAATCCCAACTGCTTATTATTTTTAAAGGCTATTCTTCAATTATCGAGAGACTTATCCGAGAAAATGCAAATCTTTTAATTTTATTTAAACAGTACTATATGAATTTAAAACATATATGTGCGATCATTACATGATGGATATGACATTTTAACAACTTAGAAATGTCTGTACATAATGTGGTAAAGAAGAATTTGGTTTTTTGTAACTAGCGAGGATTGTGAAATAATTTCTGATAGATAACAGAAAAAAATTCAATTCCTTCTTATAAAAAAGTAATTCGATCAATGCTACACAGTCGACTGCAATTTGTTAAATACGAATAAACGTTGGACAAGGAACGTTATTAAATGAAGAAAAGCTGTTTGAGAAAAATATCAAACCCTAAAATCAGCATCAAGTACAGCATCAGTCAGAATTAAAGCAGTTCTATAATGGAATAGAAAGCGGAACTGCCACCAATATCATTAACATATCACCAAACTTCTACACACAAACTAAACCAAACTTCTACACAGAAAAAAAGTAAAGAAAAGAACAGGAAAGACGCCGGCTTTGCCATCTGAGTTACCTTAATTTTTAGACAATAGTATTCCTTCTGTTAGTCAGGTTTCTTCAATATAAGAAACAAGAGTTATAGCTGAAACTACCCACATCACATAAAGAATGCGCTAGTAATGATGGTTACTCTTGAAAATCTAAATATATCATATTTTGGAACGAACAAGGTCATCAATCCTAGAATATGTTAACACCTTCGTCTATAATGAATGGTTGGATGACATTCACGAGTTATCAATAAATGCCCATGATTATGAAACAAATAAATTCCTATTAGGCTTAACAAGAAATACTACTTTCTACTGGTTATACGAAAGATGTCTGATAATTATACGGATATTCCAGCAAGAACTGATGAATACCGCCGAAATCATGAGCTGAATGCGTATTAAAAATGTGTGTCAATAAGTGGACCTTACTTACAGAAAATTGAATAACAAAGTCTATAATAAATGCAATTACTCGATTAGCTGAAGCGTTCGACAACCCCCAGGTAAGGTAAACTGGACACATAATTAAAAAGGAGGGGATGGCTCATTAGTTTAAAGATCAACAAAACTAATACATATATGTATATTGGGACAATATTAATGAACTTGTCGACAGGCTTTATTGTCGTCGGTTGAAGCCGGTTTTACTGGTCATATTAATGAAATAATTTATATTACTGAAGAGCTTACAAAATCAAAGTTATACTATAAATAATAAACTGTTGAAGGGAGAATCAAGATGTTCTTATAATATTATGAATGGGGGCACCAGTATGCCGTTCTCGCTTCCAGGTTCGGAAGATGAATGTACAGGGTTATCAGATCATTGAATTTCTCCCTAAAAACAATGTATTAAGTATTACACAGCTAATAGATCAAACTCTCTTTAACGGCGAAACCACATCTTCTATAAAACTACCTACTTTTATAATATTAAACAGCAAGTTAACAATAAATCAGATAAGCCAGCAGGGAGGACATTTAAAAGAAGACGAGTTATAAAGGACCTCGATGATCTATTTCAAGCAGATTTGGTTGAAATGCAGCCATATTCAAAATTTAATAACGGCTATAGATATATTGTGATAGTAATATATGTATTTTCAAATTACGTGTGGCCGTTACCAGTGAATTCAAAAACTGATAAGGATGTAACGTCAACAATAAAAAAAATAGTATTCAATGTTAAATCCCCTAAAAAAATCTGGAATAGATCGAAGTTTAGAATTCTACAATATCAATTTTAAGAAGGTAATGAAAGAATTTAAAACATTTCATTTTCAAATTTAAAGGCTAGTATCGTAGAGACATAAAACAGAACAGAACATAAAATAATAAAATGTTAAAGATTCAGTATGCAGGGAAATTACAAATTGATAAATATGATAAATGAAATTATTATCGAATACAACAGACCACATTCCGTTTCAGCGCTTAAGCCTAATGAAAGAACCAAAAAAAATCTTTTGAATATGTATAGCCCTATAAAAATGATCAATCCCGGTTCTTGAAAAGTTAGGCTTGGATAATTCTATCAATTTAAAACAACATCGACAAAACAGAAGGCCAACCCGTTACAGCGAGACGTAGATGCAAATCTATGGTCAATGATATTTGTATAAGTGCCTTATTTTGAAATTTAATCTATATTTAAACGACTCTTATTTAATTTCTGATTCTTCAAACGGTCGTTTAGTACTTGTCCACAAGATCTTAGCAAACTACACCTAACATTCTTATAATGCTCTCCTGCTGCTAATGCCGACAGTCCCCTTTCTCCCACTTGTACATCTCAATAAAACGATGGGCATCCAGCAATATTTTTGCAATTTGCATAGTAAAATCCAGATTTTGAAAGTTAATAGTCTTTTATAAAAAAATTTATATTTTCCATTATCTATCCCGGTCGGTTTTTATATTTACCCGATGGGTTTCTGTGAATTTACTACACTTTTGGTGTTTTTTAAACATTTACTTATGCATATAGAACTTATGCACATAGAACAAGAAGGCGAGTAAACAAATGCAAACCTATTATAAAATATATTCGATTACTTACCGTCAGTTGCACTTCACAAACAAATTACAACACCCAAAAAAAAAAAACAAACGTCAAGCAACCTGGAAATTCACGGGGAATATCATAGATAATAATTTATTAACAGGGCCTCCTGTCCAAAAATTTAATGCATGTAAGTTTTTTAGCCAAAATAAAAAGTGCGGATTTTTCACTAATTTTAAAAAACCTTGTGGATTTTCTCATCAAAAAAACACCTGTAACTCTCATTATTGAGTCAACCTTGTTCTATCTTTTTGCATTTGGTGTATACCTCTATCTTGGTCAATTTGAGAACTATACGCTTCTAAGCGAAGTAATACAATTTATATCCACGCGAAACAGTCTCTACTCATAGTTTTCATACGGTCAAGCAATCGGTATAAAAGTAGGACGTATTTAGTCCAGCTAACACTATTTAATTGTTCTTGTTTTACATAAAACCATGAGTCATATCGGAGGTTACATAGGTTGCTGGTTTTCAACCAAGGAAATGTCGGTTTCATACAGTTTCAAAATCGAAAGAAAACTACGGAACAGCAGAAGATTTTTGAACTGAAAACTAAAATATGCACAATATCTTAAATAAAGCAAATAAACACAATAAACTATTCTAGCAAACTAATACCACAGTTTATACCGTAACAGAATCAGTTAAACAACTCAGTGTTTTGAAGCCAAGCGCTACAACCAATAGGAGAGCTGGGAGTTCTTATCTTGCGCCTGCGCTCAATAAATGAACCCTGCCTTTATAAATAAAACATCAGTTCGGCATATATGTATGTCTCATTTCAATAAGATACCGCCTGTAAGGAGAAAGAGATAGAGATGTGTTGGCAGTTGCACCACCCTAAGTACAAGAAGATATCTATTATATTAACCTAACAAACATTTAAAAATTTCTTTTCGACCTTGGTTTTGAATTTGGGATTGACCCTACCTCCCCCCACCCCTCTAGCTGCTGGCGACGCCCTTGGCGCGAAGTATTCCCTTAAAATATGATTCAGGTGCACACGCGCTGTGATTGGAGTTCATGAAGCAGTACTTCAGCCTTCAATGAAATTCCGTCTCAGGCCATCACCGAACGCCAAATAAAGCTTTTTCTTTCAGAAAACACAGTAAGCATACGTTCTTGATAACTCTCACTAGTTCTTCTCCGCACTCTTTAACGGGCGCCCAGGGAAAACAAACAAAATCCGAATTCATCCGGAAATATAACCCTGGCCCATTCAGGATTATTCCGATCTCTTTATGTTCTACAGAAGTTGCCTCGAACTGCTCGATGTTTTGGAAGAAACTTTGAGCCCGTTCCTTGACTATTCTAGTCCCATCATTGGCATCTTTCGGTCTTTGACATACCGTAGAATCACTAAAAGGTGTTCCTTCGTTGGTTGGGTTAGTTTGGATTATAGCTGTCTGGAACCGATTGATCGGCAAAATCAATAAATATGGCTTTTCATATTATTTCTCATGTTTTGCCCATGACTTACTTGACCATAAATGGTGTTTAGTGTGGACCTAAGTAGCCTTACTTTGTTTAAAAGCCTGTAGTGCTTAAACTAACCAAGATAGAGTCACAGCCGACTTCAAGTCCAGCCGCGAAATGATATGTGGCAACGCCGCTTTAGAATGGAGATGAAGATACACCTCGGCGCGGCGACAGCCGGCGAAAGCGATCAGCGGACGATTTCTATTTATTTTTGAGAACGTTTTTAGTGTTTTTTTTTTGTGCTGTGGCGGCTATTTATATTGAAAAATGTATAAATCACTAAGGAAGAAATAAGTAGTTTTTAACAAGTTAATTATTAAAAATAAAACAATCTGATCATCTTATGTAGAGTAGAAGCAAGGCTTAAAAATGCGCTTTCCATGTGTTTCTTTAAAACTGAAAATTGCACCTACTTAAGTTTCTACGGATGTATAACATTATAAAAACTAAAAATTAATACATACTTTTCATATTTTCAAAGTGTCATTAATATTGATAATTGAAATTCGTCTAGAGTTCACTTTATATATAACTAGGTATTTCTATGAATTTAAACGATTATGTTAACATTCTTAAATATTTCCAGTGACTTGGTCAATTCAAATTCATATCATATTTAAGTGAAATGTTTATTAGATGAATGAATAAATGTAGAAAGGGTACCGACTTACCACGTTTCCAAACTAATACTGCTTGCCTTTACTTTTACAAACAACTATATATATTTTTCACCAATTTTAAATCTAATTCACTTACTTATACCTACAAATCGGCTATAAGCTAAAATAAACAAGACTATCAATAAAATTGAACTGGACGTTTCTGCCGCCATTAGATAAACGTAAACGACAAACGGCCACACGGCTTGACTATTTACCACTTTTTTTACTGATATTACGGATAATCCGCACCAAAAATAGTAACTAACACTCCGTAGAGGTTCTGGGCAATCACTTCACCAAAGGTTTTTGTAAAATATCAACGAAAACCCGGTAAAACTGCAATTTAATTAGGACACACCGAAGACAAGCGACCTATTTCCATTAAAACTGCATACTAACTTGTCAGATGTCACTTGACTAACATATATATCTGCCAGCAGCGTTGCCGGTGTTTGTACTTCGTGGCTAGGGGTAAAGGTGACTGTGATAGAGTCAAGCGCCCAAGAACAAAAGACAGGGTAAAGACAATTTGGTTCGATGATGGTAGTTTCAGGCAAAATTTATGGATAATAAAATCCACAGGATGTTTTAAAATTAGTTGCAAAATCCGCACTTGTTTTATTTTCATTTCAAAACTGGGCGATCCACTGGTTCAAAGGTTACGAAGCTACCAACTCGATCGCAATTTTAGGTGCGTCACTTTGTATGCAGGTTAGTGCATTATAAAATTTAGTCCTACATACTACATAATATAACAATAAAACGATTTTACAAGAACACATATTACCAGTAGCAGAGGATATTTTACATTACTTTGATAAGGAAGGAAAATATAAAATGCGTCTGAAAAGATTCAATATTTTTCAACTTAGATTTGAACCCTGGACAAATATACTATAATTATTTTAAAGTAGGACATATATTAACCAAGTGGGTGATTACTTAAATGGTTCAGATGAGAGATTCTTGCCTTTACAACAAAGTCGTAAAAAGCTCAAATATTTTTTTCATAAAGCTCATTATCTAAGCATGTTAATTTTTTAACTAAGAACTAAGGTGAAATTACTCTCGATCGTGTACTTAAAAGCAAAAAGTTACTTACTTGGCCCAGATACAGGAACACTAGAAACAGTAGCAGTTGGCTGCACCACCTTAGCAACACTACTAATGATAGCATTACCACTATCAGATAGCTGAAGTCTAGTTCTTATTGCATCACATTCTGCCTTTAATCTATTTATTTCAGTCTGAATGTCTATTATTCTAAAATAATGCAATGCATCACATTATCACAGACAATTCAAAGTTAATTTATTTTGTATTTTTAAGATAGATTAATATTGAGTTTTTTACCTTTGATCCTTGACCGCAACTTGAGATTTAAAATTTTTTCTTTCAACTTCAAAATCGTGAGCCTGTTTTTCAATTTCTGCTTCCATTTCTAAAGATTTTTTACTCTCTTCTTCTAAGCCTTCAGCCATGGTATCAATTCTTAATTTTTCCTCAGATAAAATCTGCAAAAAATACCCCAATGTTAAAAGCTATTACTTAGGTATCCTATTTTCTTAAAAGAACGACATGTCTGACATACTTTTATTAAATGTTACCTGAGCTAGATCTTCACTTCTCTTCCTCTCCTCAATATATTTTACTATAATTTTCTTTCTTTCTGCTAGAAGCAATAAAACAATTTGTTTTTGACGAGCCCTTTCGTCATTTGCTAATTCAATTTGCCTTTTAACCTCCTTCTCTAGTTTTTTCCGTGCATTTCTTTCCATTTCTAATTCTTGTCTTAACCTAGTTCTTTCCATCTCTAGTCCATATGTAATGTCATCGCCTTGAGCTGTATCATGCTCATGCTTACATTTTTCTTCTTCTAATTCGTGAATGACCTTCAAAATATCAATACGTAAGTTACCAGTAACTTCTAATTATAAGTGCCTAAACAACTAAAAACTCAAACATATGTTCTGTAAACATCGAAATAATTGTTTTATTTCCTGCTTCTTAAGTCCAATTGTTGCTTGTGACGTCCTAAGTGATATATTTTATATATAACTATGTATAGGTATACCTAAATATAATAGGAACGCGTAAAGTTAGTTAAATACCAACCTTTTTATGTTTAACTTCTGCTTCTTTTAAAATATTAATCATATGCTGATGGGCCCATCTCTGCTGCATGGCCAACTGTTCTAAGGCCTGCAGCTGATGTTCTGCAGCTGCTTGCATATCTTTTTCACTTACTAGAGGTTTAGAATTTGGGTTGTCAGAAATGCTATCCCGCAATAATGCAGTATAAGGATCTGCCATAACAGCTGGCCTGTACCTACCTAAACAGGCTACTTGTTTCAATTTCTCTGACTAAAATATTAAAAAACGGTCCTTACATCGATGTCAAAGTAATGAATTATTTGTGAAAATTTCAGTATTTTTTTTTATAAACATATCACTAAAGAAGCACCATTTTTGACTATAAAAATAGGAAATTGACACTAATTGCGTTATTTATTTTCTATAATACTCCATTCAATACAGTTGTAAGTACAGTACTTAATAATGAACAAAATATAGTACCAACACAGAGAAATACTGAGTATTGAACACAGTGATGCTGTGAGTTTACACATTACACACGTCTTTATTCCCAAAACATGAATAAGTTTCCAACTGACTAATAAATTTGGGAGCAAAGATGCAGTGCACGACTGATATGGCGGAGGGGCAAGTAGACTAACATTTTTAAACATGACCGCCCACTGAATTAGTAGTCAGACCTGAGAGCTGTTTATGTAGTAGATAAAATTCTAAGCTTACTGCTATAAATGTGCTCTATTAGTCCAACTTATTATGAAATGTTTAATTAAAGGCATTACATTTCATGATGACAGATAAATTTAAATAAAAAGCAAGCACATGCCGGTTGCTTAAAAATTAAAATAGTAATAATTATAATAAGAATTTTTCAAAATAAGTTGAATAAGTATAAAACTAACACATTAGATAGGATTGTTTACAATGATATGTTTAAATAATCATTAAAATCGTATACAATATCATAATATGGTTCGAGTTAGATTAACAATTTCAAACATGATTTACACCATACCATTCTGCCAAATTATGTAAATGAACAAGAGAACATTTGGAATTAAGAGGGGCTAGGGAATACAATACCCTTTTATCATAGGGCTAGGGAATAGAATACCCTTTTATCATATTATAGGAACATGCTATTTTAGTGGGCGATTTTAAAATTCCAAGTTTTGTAAACGAATCATCGCTAAATGATGTTTGGGTAAATTGAAAAAGTTTAGCACTAAACAGTTAAACAATATTAATAACGTTATTCGTCATTTCGAAACTTCCTCTACTAAAAATGTATAGGGTGTCCCATTTTCGATGATATTACGGGGTATCTCACGTACGAGTAATGATAGAGTGCTACTTTTTTGTGAAAGAACGATGGTATAAACAAAATTTTCATAGCCCGCTTCGTTTCTGAGATACAGGGCGAAATTGAAAATAATGCATTTTGGGACCCCCGTCGTATCTCCGTTATTCTTCAACATATCGCAAAGCTAAAAGCTTGCTCTTATACGTTTTTTTTACGTAAAATCCAGTGGCGTAGTCAGCTGTCAATTTTTAGCTATAAATCAAACTTTTATTTTTTTAATGGAACACCCTGAATATTTTTCTTTAGTTTGATGGGAAATTTTATAAGATTTCGAAAAATATATAATACATGATATGTATTTTAAACAATAAGCCATAATTTCAAAAAATGTTACTCTATACGACACTCTTGATCAGTGTAGTATAAGCATTATCTTTTAAACAACGGTATAAGTATTAGTAGGCTAAGATTATTAGAGTGGAATGACCATTTTTATTGGCAAAACCAAATTTATATTTTCTGTGTAATATTGTATTTTTTACGGTTGCTGAAAATGAAAATTATCAATATTTTGAAAAATATTACATGTTAGTCTGCTTTATACAGAGCAATGAAACTCCCGGTAAAGACGGAGGCAACGTTTCTTGTTCTACCAAGTTTTTCTTTATTCCAGAAAACATTAAAAGATCAGCTTGCTTTCTTTCGGGATATCTATAAATTAAAATGATACTTAGAAAAAAATAAACACAAATAAATCAAAATGTAAATAAATATTTAAACAAACTTATTGAAATATAGCTGAGAAGCTTCACGGAAGTTTTCATTGCACTGTATAAAGCAGATCAACATGTTATATTTTTCAAAATATTGATAATTTTCATTTTCAGCCATCGTAAAAAATACAATATTACACAGAAAATATAAATTTTGCCACTGACAGGTCTTGCAATAAAGAATTACCATTCCTTTGTTCTAGTAATCTCTGTCTACTAATACTTATACAGTTGTTTAAAAGACAATGCTTATGCTATACTCATCAAGAGTGTCGTATAGAGACACATTTTTGTGAAATTAAGAATTTTAGGCTTAATATTTAAAATACATATCATGTATTATATATTTTTAAAAATCTTACAACTTCCAATCAAACGAATATAAATATACAGGTTGTTTCATTACAAAAATACAAGTGTTTGTGAAGTGTTTGTCATACGGCTGCATCGACCTGACGAGATCCATACAGATCGAAACG
>MU185668.1:24888-56747 GCA_016904865.1 Pissodes strobi | reverse complement strand
GAATTAAGAAGTGATAATCTGTGTATTTATTATTTTTAAAAATCCAATAAACCTTAAATCAGGACTATTTTCTTTCTTTTTTGAGCTTCAACTAGAACAATTTTAAAACAAAACAAATGCATAATATTCTTTTGGCGCCCACTCATTTACCCTATACTTAAAATTTCCGTGTTAGATACGTATCTGTTTATTGTTTTCCCCGTCTAATGTAAAAACTGTAACCCTCCGTAACGTGCTTAGGTCATAGATAATTTACATGAAATAGGATTTCCGAATCTGAAATGCTCGTAAAAATCCGTCACTTCGTTTTTGAGTTTGTGCATTTTAAAATGTTTAGTAGGATATCTAAGGCCAAAGGGTTTTAATCCAAATAAATTGCAAAAACGTCCAGAGATATTGATATTACCTTGGTAACAACCCATAAGTTTACTGCTGAAATGGCACACACACACACACAAACTTTTTGATTTTTTACATGACATTATTGATCACCCAGTATATCATGATAATATCAGTGCTACTGAAAACGTATGGCATACAGCTTAATCCCAAAAAACGCGCTTTCAAAATCCGCAAACCACGTTCAAAAACTTTATTTTTAAAAACTTACAGCACTTTGAAAATAAGGCTAAAATTTTAACGGACCGAACTTTATGTTGACCAGTTTACTTTAATATGTCTGTCATTGAATGCAATATTTTTATCTGGGATCAACTCCCTTCATCTTCCTTTGGATATAATGATCGGTGATGCTCTAGTTTAAACTCTGTTCAGGGACAAAGTATTGATTCAACGGAATAAAAATACATAAAATAAATATGAGGTAATATCAACCCAATATAACAGTTTAAATATTTGCATAGCGAAATTTGCGAAGTATTCAAGTACAAAGGAAATCCATCGATCGTTAATGTTAATTACAAAATAAAGCAAATGTAATTTGCCTTTGTATGCTTTGAACGAAAATTCAATTACTGTAGGAGATATTGAGATAAAATATTAAATAATTCTAAAATAACATGATTTAAATTACGTATATTGAACAATGAATGAACTAATATTTATTGTTGGAAATAAAGTAAAATTTCATATTAAATTATACTACATTTTATGTTCTATTATATTAATGGAATTAAAATTCAATTATAACCGAACGAACTCTTCTTATTATTAACGATAATTTTAAATGTAATTTGTCGAATGATTTTGATATATCGTGCATCAGCAAATTCGTTGATTTGAAATCATTAGTTTTATTATGTCTGTTCGTAATTGAAATTTTGAAAAGTAAGTATTTTTTTAAATAATTAAATTTCAATATACTTTTGAGCTTCTAGATGCTTTAAGATGATATTAATATTATTTAATTTAAACCGGCGTTGGTACGGTGGGAATAAATAACATTAACAGTACAGTGGGGTATGACATACCCCAAGACAGAAAATTACCAAAAGTAATAAAATTCAAAAATTTAAGCTTTTATCGTGTTTATTAAATCCGAAGATATAATGGAAGTGTAACTAGCACAAAAAACATCCCAAGTTATTGTGATGTGAAGAAAACTAATTTTGCTATTTAAGCAATACACAGACGTCTTTAAAATTATCCCGATTTGAACAAATTATTATTTGATGAAAACTAAATTCATTTCCTATAAATATAAACACATAAAAAACATATGAAAATATTTCCTTTTGAAAACACGTTCATCTTACGGTATATCCAAAAGGGAACATTTGTCATAAATGTGAGTGCAGTAATCCATGCATATATAAAGATTGCACGAATTACACACGTAAAACGCCTTTCGATCTTGCTTTCTTGGACACAGATAACATCTTCACGAAAACTTTTGTCTTTTCACCGAAGTCTTTTCATAGTTTGCTCAATTTATGTTGTTCCGCCTCGTAAGATATTCTACAAAAAATATTAATACCTTTGAAATCAAAACTAATTTACTACTACGTGTAGACACAAACTATACATTATTCCTACCTCGTGCAATTCGTAGAATCACTAGAACTATATTATATAACTTAAATTTTCACACATTATTTATTTGTACAATACAACAAATTTAGTAACGATATTAGTACACTGGGGTATAGCATACCCCACAACACTTTAACTGGGAGTGCAGACCACGACTGACGAATTATTACAACGGTGTTCTAGCAGCGCCCTTTGGTAGCTTTCACATGAAGGTACTCAAGCGTTGAACACATACTTATTACAGGTTTTGTTGAAAATTACAATTTAATTTCACTGGGGTATATGATACCCCACCGTACCAACGCCGGGTTAAACACTTTATTAGTATTGGTGCTATACTCATTTAGTTTACTGAAATTAGTATAGGTGTAGATTATTAAGTGTGATCTGGTAAATTGAACTGTTTCGACATAGTCTTTGATGATATAATATAATCCCCACCAGTTATTACAATATCATCCCCACTCTTTTATCAGAAATTTCAAGGTTGTTCGTTTTAGTTGCATTCTTATTATTCTGTTTTGAATGTATAATACATAATTCCTAATACTGTTATGAGAGAAAATAAACCTACTGTTAATACTACATTAAAAATATAAGACATATAACACTTGGAATATTCATGCTCGCTGAAAAGGGTGTTGTTTAAACACGTAAGATTTGATAATTTTATAGGTTTTTCTCTATGTATCAATTCGGAACATTCATCATTTTTACGTTTGATGATCCAATTTGTGTCATAAACGGTATTGTTTACATAATAATATAAAATTTTGAAGAAATTGCTATTAATGTTCATCTGCTGCATTTTAAAGGAAAAGGCTTGGCTGCTATTATTAATTTTTTCAATTCTCATATTATAGATAGATAGATAGATATATTTTATTTGTTCAAAGTGTTTACAGTAAACAATAAAACCCTAATGGGTGTTGAACAATGTCAAAAAAGTCAACATTTATAAATGTAAACAACTAACGACGGGTACACAGTACACAATAGATAAAATAGACAAAATGATAGCAATCTAAATTTTAAACAAAATTACATTTGACCCCTCACAGGAGGTGTTTGGTGAAACATTTCAAAGAAAAACATACATATTTTAAATATTTTAAATAACAGGAATAAAAAAATAACTATTTTAACAGTATATCATCTCTTTACCTGGATCATTAAAAAAATCATTAATGTTATAAAAGGCCTTACTGACTAGGTATTTCTTTAAAACAAATTTAAGTTTATTTTTTGGCAGATTTCTGATTTCGTCCGGAAAACAATTATAAATTTTTATAATACTGTATTTTACATTTTTTTGCAGGTAAGTAAAGTTGTACTTTTCAGTTGTCAAATTACTTTTATGACGAGTATCATAATAATCTTTTACATCACATTCAATGAAAAGATCTCTGTTATCACACACAAATGTCACAGAGTCCAATATGTAAATTCCAATTACCGTCAGTATATTTTTTTCAGCAAAAACCTGTTTGCAACTCTCTAGCTGTTTCATCTTAAAAATACTTCGAATGCACCTTTTTTGCAATACCATAATTCTGTGTATGTCCGGTGAATTACCCCAAAGGATCACACCATATCTTAACCTGGACTGGATGTATGCATGGTATGCAACAATGGCAGCCTCCATACTTATGTTATCTGATATTACACGCAAGGCAAAACAGTATCTGGATATACTGCTTGCCATATCTTCAATGTGAGCCTTCCAATCTAATCTCGCATCAATATTCACACCCAAAAAACGCATACTCTCCAGTGCTCTCAACTTCTCACCATTGTAAGAGAGTGCAACATTAATTTCCTTTCTGTTGCTGAAGACAAGAGTTTGTGTTTTCGAAACATTCAACAGCAAATCATTGTCTGAAAAATACCTATCGAGGGCACCCAGTGCCTTATGTACTTTATTTAAAATTAACTCCTCATTCTCTTCGCTAAATATAAGAGAGGTATCATCGGCATATAGCACGGTGTACTCCTGAGCAACATCAGGGATCTCATTCGTATACACAATATACAGAAGAGGCCCCAAGACTGATCCCTGGGGAACCCCTCGAGAGATACTCAGTTTTTCCGACCTACACAGGCCACCACTTTCATCACATTCTATCACCTGCTGGACACGATCTTTTAAGTATGATTTAATCCAATCCAACGCCGCACCACGCACTCCATACATTTCAAATTTTTTACACAGTAGATCATGATTTACCGAATCGAAGGCCCTAGAGAGGTCCATACACATCATGGTTGTAAGATTTTTATTATTTAATGAATTTAAAACCTTATCTAATGCTTGATAAATTGCCCTCAATGTGGATTTACCCCTTCTAAAGCCATTCTGTTTGTCACTTATCACTGAATGTCTCTCAAAAAAGAACATTAGTCTCTCACACATAACCTTCTCGAAAACCTTACCAATATTTGACAAAAGTGATATAGGTCGATAATTTTTTTCTTCACCTAATTCTCCTTTTTTATGTATAGCCTTTATATAAGAAGTTTTAAGCACGTGTGGAAAAATACCCATCGAGAACGACATATTGACAATATAAGAGAGAGGTTCAGATATTTCCTCAGCCACTTCTTTCAGGACAGATACAGGCACCTCATCTTCTCCTACCGATTTTTTGTTTTTAAGAATTTTTAGAACTTTCACGATTTCTGCGCTTGTGACTGGGTTTAAAAAAATTGAGTTTTCAACTCTATTTTTAATATAATTTTTATGTTTGTCAGAATCAAAGGTTGGACACGCATTTATGAAATAGTTATTAATTTTATTTAATATTTCGGTTCTGTTGTCATATTTTGTGGAAAAGTTTTCGAATATTGTCTTTCTCTTAGTGTTTGGTCTGGTAATACTATTTACTAAATTCCATGTAGCCTTTGTTTTGTCTTCACATTTTCTTAAATATTCTTGATTCGAAAGATTCTCAGCTTGTTTGATGACATTTTTTAAAATTCGGCAATACTTACTAAAGTACTCTCCTGAAATTTGACCTTTAATTTTTTTAAAATACAGAACTCTTTTATTTCTACAAGAAGTTTTAATACCAGTCGTAAGCCAAGATTTACCTTTTTTTGTTGTACTAATTTTCTTAATCACAAATATCTGATTAAAATAGTTTTTAAAAATATTGAAAAATGCATTATAAGCGTTATCCACACTGCCACATTCATACACACACATCCAATCGACATTCCGAAGCTCATGTTTAAAGTGGCCAATTTTATTTCTAGAAAATACCCGTTTCAAAATAAAGTTATTACTAATAAGTATACTAAAGTATTTCTTGTAATGTAATATAACAAAGTATATGGGGTTAGAGACATGATTAAAACACCTTAAAATTTTAATTGTATATTCTAATAAACAAGAAGAGACAATTCTATTACAGTATCATGGACTGGATGATGACATTTACAATAATTCAAATTATAAATAGCAAAAAAGGGATATTTAAAAGATAACAATTACAATATTTTGGATACCATGATAACATTTGCAACAGACAAAATTATAAACGAAAAAAAGAAAATGTTTGTATTAAATTTTGTCATAACAACATCTTGTTCTTCACATTTCGTCATCTTACAAAGCCACAAACATTCAGCTAAGTCACACGTGTTGTGATGTCTATGATGTTCTTCAATAGGACAATCATCAATCGTCCACTCAAAAATTTCAGCACCACAGTAGAAACATTTGCAAATATCAGCAATTAACAAATAATAAAAACCTGCACGACCTAAAACTTCGGACCTTAATTTTCCCTTCCATTTATTAAATGTTGATAGTCTTTTTTCATAACTTCTATATGAAATGTTATCATTTTCTTTATCACAACTTTCTAAACACATACTTTGGTAGTTAGCTTTACCTTTAAGAAATATAAAGCTTTTTCCTGTCCTAAATATAATCCAACAACCTTGAAAAATCCGTTTAGAAGAGAGGGAAGATTGTTTTATAATTATTTAGACACACACCATTAATAAAAAGGAATATCATGATGACCCCATGAAAGTGTATCAAAGCTGTCCGGAATTTTATATCTTGTGTCGTCTGAAGAAGTTAGAGCTAATTCATTCACCAATTCAGTAAACATATTATGTAAACGCAATCGAAAGGTACACATAGTGCAAAACGTTTTTGAATTATTTTCAACTACATCTTTGTAATTAATATATGTTAACTGATTTTTAATACTACTTTTTTAACCCCTTTTGATCTTTTAAGCAAACCACTTTCTGTTTTAATGCAATATGCTTTTGCTCTGGTTCCATAAAAACTTTCAATAGGTTCACCAGCATATTCATCTTTAAATTTTCCAACCACAGACTTAATAATTGGCATATTATAACAATTGCCGATTTGATAATTTGAAGTATCAAATCTATCTATATTACACTTTGTCATCATAAACATTTTCGGTTTGAATTTCTAAAATGAAGGAGTCTGTATCAGTATACAAGAGTTTAACTTTTTCACCGTAGTAGGGGAAATGTTGATGACGTCATTGTTAGGTTAGCCAAGCATAATCTGGTCTGGAGCGGGTTTTGCTTGGGTTATGTCATTTTCATCAGACAAAAATTAGCGTTTTCACCAACAAAACCGAATTAAATCCAGTGTATCATACATTTATGTTGGTGGGGATAGGTATATGACATATAAATGTTAATTCATCATAAATTAGCATAATCTAAACCCAATACGCGAAAAATCCCTTAAATACTTAGAGTAAGCCAACTTTAGTTACCCTACGTAAATTAACATATTTGGACCTCCAGTAAAGTGATCGAAGTTTTTTGATTTTAACACACTCGCTGCCAAGGGGTCTTGACTCATTTTACCATCACAGGCCAAAAGTGTGGTTAGTTTTTTGTCTCATTAAAAAACATTCAAAAACCTGCATAAACGCTGTAGCATTTATTTTTAGCAAAATATTGCAAAAAAACTCTGGTGTATCTCTAGCGATACATGTGGCCTGTGACAGTTGGGTGTATAGCCCTTACCCATCTAAAATGTGTTTGAATGAAACACATTAAGTATTTTCCAAATATTTTGTAGTATGCTATGTTTATACTGTTCAACTAAGCTTTTTCTTGTTTTTATCTTTTTTGCTATCAATAAAAAATGCAAATACATACTAAATTTGTATAGGTATGCGTGTTATTATGAAAGACCATTAGCCACAAAAAATCATCATAGGCCAAAACCATTTGCGCTTTTCTACTGTCATGGGCCACGAAAATCGACTCATAAAGCGAAATACATGCAGTGTGTATCCTTATAGATACACCAAAACTTAAACATAAAGGTGTTTGGTGTATCGCTAACGATACATGTGGCATACAGCTGAGCACCCTCGGTGTATCACTAGCGATACACCTGGCAGCGAGTGTTAAGAAGTACCAATGCTTCCTCCAACAGAGTGATATAATTCTGTTGTTAAACCAGGGTTCTTATGAAGTTGTGTTCTTGAGAACACATTTCTGAAATATGTTGTCAAGAGTATTTTAGAAGACATTCATTTCTGACCTCTTCTTTATTTATTTAAGTATTTCATTTTATTGATAAAGTATTATCAGAAGACCCTATTTTAATAATTGATTTTTTTGCGGTTATGTTTGATTCTATGTTGGTTTATTAATGACGTTTTGTTGCTTTTGCTTAGACTTCTTTTTCTTTACCAGCTTTAGTTTTCAGCATTGTCAATGAACGTTCTTCAGACAATAAAGCCTATGTTGAATTTGAATAAAGATCAATATTACCTTTAATGTTGCAATTACAATATCTCGAGCTTGTATTTCTCCCTCAAAGCAAGTAACTAATTTCAACAAGTCAGTTTTCGACAGTTCCATTTTGGTGTTTCTCTACAAAAGTAATAATTAAGTACATGAGCGCTAATAAAATAAAGAGTATTCAAACCTTTAGTGTACTACTGCTAAGATGCGACCTATCTATTTCATCAAAATGCCCAAGTTGGCTTTCAGGCACAGTTGAAAAAGTAGCCCCAAAGTCTTGAGTAATTCCTAAACCTTTAAGCCATTCAATTTCAACATTATTTCCAGCCATAATTCCCAACTTCGAGATGTAACCAATAAAAGACACTAACCACAAAATATATATTTTGTGATTTTTGTGACACTAACTGCTCTGACACTAACGTACGAGAATCTAGGGACAGCCGTGCAACTAAATTCACTTTTCGCATGATTTATGTCTGGGGACAGCCGTGCAACTTTGAGCCGTCAACTGTTTTCATGTACTTCGCGAAACAACCAGTCGTCTGTATGTGCCCTGGTGGTCTAGAAGCCGATCTCTTGGCACTTCTTCCGCCAAATCGAGTATCCCTGCTGATAGGGGACTTGAACGCCACGCACGCCGACTGGGGCGGCGTAACTAACAGCAGGGGTAGATTATTTAAGCGAATAATCGAGAATAACCTGGAAATAAAATTTGATTTGTTTGTGTCCTTTTTTTAAAAAAATTTTTGTGAATTTTGTCGGATTTAGGACAAGGTGGAAATTAAAAAGCTTTATTCCATTAGCTAACGTTTCGGTTTTATTTTGAACCTTCTTCAGAGCTACAATTTTACAAAAAGGAAAAAATAATAATGAGGCACTTTTTTCAAATACTAGTACACAAACTTACCTCTGGAATTAATCTTGATGTTAAACATAAAAAACATACTTTACAGTATTTGTCACATATAAAAAATTCTTTCCATACACTTAATTAATCATACACTCACATAATATTTACAACAACAAACCACTCAAACCAGCGAAAAATTGCTACAATCACGACGTGAACATACAGAGAACTGATTCCTTAAATTTACGCATCTATACCTACTATTTAGCGTTCGAGCACAAATATGTAAAAACATACCATATGGGTGTTTACCAACAGTTTTATAAACAAATAGTTAATCCCAATGGCATGGGTCATTTCTATATGATTTGTGGTTAATTAGTTTTAATAAATTTATTAATTAAATAATGATAGATAACAATTAGATTTTCAGTATCTGTTTTTTTATTGACCGTATTAAGCTTTGTAACGGAATATATGTTAAATATAATGTTATGAAATATTTGTCTATTCCGCTCCATTTATTCTATCTATTTGTCAATGGTTTTCAATGTTTAGTATATTGATAGGCAGTTCAATGTTTAGTATATTGATAGGCAATGCTTGAATGCTTCCTTAGCTTGACGCCGTGTTTCTTACAACGGTTGTCACGTGTTTTGAACTGGCCAATGAAAAAAAAACGTTCAATTTTAAATGGGTAGAATATACAGTTTTGAAAAATTTCGTCTCATCTTGTGTGAAGCGTCGGTACGGTGAGTCGTAATAATTTTTGATCTTAAAATATCTTATTCATTCTGCATATTTTTCAATAATCCTTTCATACTTTAAATATATAATTAAAAATTGTTTCCAATTCAGTTAGATATATTTGGCTTTTGTATTGCATTTTTAAGTAATTGCGATTTCAACAATTCTAATTTTTTTTGGTGACCTTAAGGTTAAATACCGATTTTTTTGGTCAATAGTTGCGTTTCTTATTGGTCAAATTCGTGTAATTTGATAATGGTTTAATCCAAATTTATCGAGAACGGAATTATTTCATCGTTTTAAACGGTCACACACATGTTGGGAAGATTCGCAGAGCAGATTTTATCTTTTCCTGTAAAAGGTAGTAAATTGAATATGTAGTAGAATTTCTCTGGGTTTTTCCTAGCAATATTGTTAGTTATAGTAAATTTTCAGACTTATTTCATTACTTTTTCAGATTATTTGTAGCTTTAAACTATAATTATTGTTGCTTATCGTGTCAACGTTTGATCCATGATGTATCTGTATTGATTTGCTTATTAAGGAGGTTAAGCACGTGTAAAATTACCTGGTTGATTGTTTCTTTATCTATAAACATAGTTCCTATCTCAAAGCGAGATAGTAATTATCTTATCTTTATCTTTGATTAATTGAGACGTAATTTAGGTCCAATTATTGTTTATGTGCCAAGGGCCATCTTAATAAATTAAAATTAAGTACCTATTTGGAGTCATTAGACTTGTTTAAGAGAGGTTATACCTCGTTCTTCCTTTTTTTTTATTAAAATCTGGTGATTTTCTATTTGAAGTTGCCGAGAGCCACTGTTGGACAAGTTTCATAATTTTCTTTTAAATTTCTAATTTCAATCATCATTTCCTTTGAATTTCCTATCTCTAATTAAAGAAACGAAATACCTTGAGTAGCAGTAATTATTCATAGTGTCATTTATTCATAATTATCTATAATTTTTGCTGAACTTAAATTGTAATTTAAGTTCTGATTATGTAACCAGTGAACTTTCAAGTTGTTGGTTAAAACCTTGTATATTAAACTGAGGTCCATAGGATACTCTTGTGAATAATTATAATTAGCAGTGTACACCGGTCTAAGACACCCAATTCTTTTTTTCATGTAAACGTTCAATGTTCCTACAAGACAACAGTTACGCAGATCATTGTGGTGACAGTCGATCCGATAGCAGGCACGTGCAGACAACTGGGAACCATTCCTGGAATGACAGGTAAGCCCTGGACACGCCTATAGCTAGGAAGCTTAGGTACAGGCAGTTGGAGTTTCCAGAGGAGGTCCCAAACGATCACGTGGTTTGCGGATAATAAGAACGGTTGGGAACGTAGGTAACGCGTTACTTATATGAAAGAATTGCAAAGACCTAGATGTTATTTATTTTAAATTTGTCAAACACCAAAGCTAACTTCATTTTCATCATTTTGGTAAATCAAATTCTCAGTAATCAATTGCATTTGATTGCATTTGTAATCTAATTTTAAGTCAATTTTCATCTTATGTTAATAACTGCAGTGCACATGGTACCATAAGTTGTAATTTAAACATATAATAATATATAGTTGTTTTTAATTTACCTTTTTTGATTTATCGTAAGTGGCGCCATATAAATTTTAGATCACCAATGGAAATATATCCACGCCTTCAAATAAACTAAATAAATTAACTTTTGCTCTATTCTTATAAATTGGTGAATGAGCCAAATAATAAGTTATAAGTACGACTGAGCTAGAAATTCATCACAAAGTGGGCAACACTATTTAGTTACAAAGTGGCGCCCAACTCATTAATTAAAATAATTAAATACCATTTAGTTACAGCTTATTAATAAACAACATTTCAGAAAAAGACCTTTTAAAATAATTAATTTCTCTATCTAACACCGTAATATTTTTAAAATCGAACGAGTGATTTTGTTCAAAATGATGAGAGGCTAAAGCAGTCCTTTCAGGCTTTGCCCTATGTATCTTTTTGCAAGAGTTTTCATGTTGTTTAATTCTTGTGTTTAAATGTTGTTTAGTTTGTCCCACGTATACCATACCACAATCTTTACAGTCGACTTTATACACAATATTTGAAATATGCTCCTCACTTACTTTGTCTTTCATCAGATTAAATAAATTATTAAGCTTCTTACTATGATGGAAAACTGTATCTAAGTTCCGGTGGTTAAGAAGTCTTTTTAAACCTTCCGATAAATCATTTATATATGGAATTTTGACATATTTAATAATATCATTATTTAAAATGCTTCGATTTTGAACTATTCAGGGTACATTTGGTTCTTCAGTATTCAAAAGTAAGTTTTAATATTTTAATATTTTAAGAGGATAGCTATTTCGCTGTAATTTATTTTTAAATTCATTTAAATTTTCTGAAATAAAAGTTTGATGACTTAATTTGATAATTTTATTTTTCATTTCTTTCAAAATTGATATTTTTTGTTTTAAAGGATGTTGAGAACTAAAATTCATTATTCTTTTAGAGCTTATAGCTTTTTCATAATAGTTGGATATTATTTTTTGATCTACGGTTCTGATTAATAAAGTGTCCAAAAATGGTATTTGATTATTAATTTCTTTTTCCAGAGTAAATTGAATCTTTGGATGTGCACCATTAAAGACAGATAGAATATTGTCGATTTGATTATTAGGCACAGCTAAAATTGTGTCATCAACATAGATATAAAGAAAAGGTATTTCAAAGGGCAAAACGCTTAAAACTGCTCTAATGATCTCCTCCATAACTATATATGCCAAAATTGGGCTTGCTGGGTTGCCCATAGCTGTACCTTCTTTTTGCTTATAATATTTGTTTTCATATTTAAAATAACTGCTATCAAACAGAAAGTCAATAATCTTTAGAATTAAATCAAGAGATGGTTCAGTAAACCCACCTTTTATATGTGACAAATACTGTAAAGTATGTTTTTTATGTTTAACATCAAGATTAATTCCAGAGGTAAGTTTGTTTACTAGTATTTGAAAAAAGTGCCTCATTATTATTTTTCCTTTTTGTAAAATTGTAGCTCTGAAGAAGGTTTAAAATAAAACCGAAACGTTAGCTAATGGAATAAAGCTTTTTAATTTCCACCTTGTCCTAAATCCGACAAAATTCACAAAAATAACCTGGAAATGTCCTATCACAGAACACCTAATTCCACTTATCTTCGTGGAGCCTCCTTCCTGGACATTGCCATGACTCGAGGAGCGATCCGGACTTCTCAGCTGCAAGAGCTTAATGCCCTAAACTCGGATCATCTCCCAGTCAAGATTTGCTTATACTGCAGGGTCCCCTTGTCTAATGACACCGTCATTTCGTATAAGAATATTGACTGGAGGATGTTCCGAACGCAGTTGAACGAGTTGACTGTGATCCCCGAGCAGATGACAACCGTCCAGGAGCTAGAAATCGAGGTGGAAACTCTTATGTCAAACATCCAGCGCATCCGTGATGCTCTATGCACTAGGGTTACTATGCGCCCTAGCACCGAATCCCTCCCGGATCACATCCTTAATCTCATAGCTTTTAGAAACCGATTTCGACGGCGATGGCAGAGAAATCGGACACAAATGGGATCCGCTCGCATCAATGCACTGTCCGAGGAAATACGGGTAATCACTCACTCACTCACTAGAAAAATTTCGACACCGTTTTGAATGGGATTCCTAATAATACAGACGTCAAAAGTGACAAGATGGCCGTCCAACTTTTGATCGCGACTTGAATAAATTAATGTTTTTCATTAAAAAAAACGTGCAAAATAGAAAAATTAGTATAAAATACACGCGGGTCGTTTCCTAATTTCGTGCTCGTGCGATAAAATATGGTCTTTTAGAACTAGTATCTTAATATACTATTTTCTATTTTGCGTTCAAAATGATTCCATTTTGATAGTTTGATACGCAAATGCGTGTCGAATAGAACTTCTTTTCGATACGGCTTTTGTTGACTAGTTTCTAGGATATTAACAAAACTGTTCAATGTCAAGGCCCACTAGCAAAAATTTCGACACCGCTTTAAATGGAATTTCTAGTAATGAATACATCAAAAATGACAATATGGCCGCCCAACTGTTGATCGGGACTAGATTAAATTAATAGTTTTCGTTAAAAACAGTCAGCAGTAATTAATGTTATCAACAACCTCATTAAGGGCAATTAGATAATTTCAGTCGTGTATTGGAAATATTGTTTTAAAAATCACTCTCGTTTTTGTAACCTTAGAAGTAGCATCTTTTGGCACTATCTACAAACGGGTCTTTATCGGTGCAACTTAAGTCGCAATCGTTGATCCAGATTTTAGAAGACGGCTCCCGTAACCAGTGGTGTTAGGAGCAAGAGAAACTTCATCAGAAAAAACCAACTATCAGGAGCAATCCAGGAGGCGATTATCTGACTCGCTGACAAAGACATTATAGTGCCATTGGTGTAGAAGCAAATCTCTATGGACCACACCTTGATTTCGCTATCGTAAGTAACAATTAAAATTGCCCTATGTGAGACCCGCAAAAACGTTTACAATTAAAGAGTCATATTAGTGAACTTGATTTAGACGACCCTAGTTTATTACCAACAGAAAATAAACTAGGGATTAGTGATTTGAATAATCTTTTAGAAAACATTTCTATTTCTAGCGATACGGCAAATATTCCTATTATAAATAACGCAACCGAAAATACTTTAAATTATTCAAGATTGTTATTGAGTCATTTGCTAAACTTTTACCCGTATTTGACGGTAATCCTAATCATTTAGAGCATTTTATCGTTACAATTGATGATTTTTATACATCGTTTTATAATACGACAGCAATTCAGAAAAAATACGTTGTAGCAATCTTGCTGCAAAGATCTAAGTTAATAGGAGAAGCGCATAATCTTCTATTTTGTCGCCCAGATATAATAAACTGAGAAGATTTAAAAACTGTATTGAGGCAAAAATTTGGCGATCCTATCAGTTTCTTAGTTTTGTTACATGAATTAACATATTTTAATAAATTAAAAAATGAAAGTCTAATGGATTTTCTCGTTAGACTAAAACAGTTCATGCAAAGAATTTTTGCCAAAATTCAGTCCGAAGAAGATAACGAACAAGTTAGACAAGCCTTTCGATTACAGACCGAAAAAACTGCTATAATTAACAAGAGTCTAGCGACCCGACCAAATTTTCGATACCAAAGGCCACCTATACTACATAGGTGGCCTTGCGTAGAATCTATTCACAAAGAAGGGTTATTCTTTGTGAATGTATTCCCGGAAACACATGCAAGCTACTGTATATCCACTATAATACGGCTTTTGTTAAATATATCCTGGTTTTTAGTTAAATAAAGCAAAATATTTCGTAAAAAGTGCATCCAAAGTACGGGCACGTATTACAATAAGTAATATCACTTTTCGCATGACCCTCCGCTCGCTGCGCTCGCTACGGGGGCTCAAGAAAAGGAAACTAACCAGGTGCTAACCCAAGCTAACCCAAGACATACCCAAAATCAAGAAAAAAATTGTTTAGAAACTTAATCTTAAAAAAAAATAAGAAAAGCAACGGGGTTTGAACCCGAGCCCCCACCGACGATAGCTGCCGCTGCCGAGTTGAGACCTAACCATCTAGACATCCCAGCCACCACGGCTTATGTTTAAAACCGATTGTATCACGAAGACATAGCGCGAATGCAATCGCTCGAGTCAACGCTACCTACACTAGATGGCGCTAGAGTCGGTATCGAAAATTACATCGGGTCTCCAGACGCTTCTCTATAATTACTTTAATTAGCAATTCGCTGGACGTAGTCAAATCCTGTTTGTTAACTACTAACCCTTCTACTATAGATCAAGATGTAGCATGTATAGGGGAAAGTCGGGAATAAGCGACCAGGTGAGGAATACCGACCACGTTGTTTTTATTTCAAATACGCGCCAACGAGCTCTCCACAAAGCATACTTAACATCTCGTGCCCCGGCAACCTATGCACAGTCGTTTCCGAGACTTTGTCGTGTAGATTGCGGCCATTAAAGTAAATAAACGTATTTTTGTGTATATTTTATAACATTGTCAGCATTGAAAATAGGTATGTGTTCTTAAATATTACGCGAAATATACATGTTATGTACTTTGTTATTGAAATAGTATACTTATGATTATGTAGCAAGCATTTTTTTCGTTTCTAATCTTAAACATAGTTTTTGGTCAACAAAATAACAATGACCTGCCATGGCGGGTAAAGCCGACCTTAGTGGTCGGTATTAACCGCATGGTTGGTTTTGCCCGAAAAAGGACTAAACATCTCTATTTCTTTGTTTTAGAAATAAATATGCCCTTCAAATACACACGTAAAACGACACGGGCAAGCTGGACCCTCGAAGATATGAACACAGCAGTAAATGCTGTTAAAGGTGGCCTTGGCAAAAGACCTGCAGCAAAAGTGTGTGATATTTCCTATGGAACTCTTCAAGACCGTCTTCGTGGTAAAGTCTCTACAAATAAAAAGAAACTGGGTAGATCTAGTATTTTGACCGCTGAGCAAGAAAAAGAGTTGAATGACTATGTACTCGAGATGTCAAATATGTTCTATGGGCTCACCAGGCAGCAAATAATGAAACTTGCCTTTCAATATGCTACGGTAAATGACATTCCTAATACTTTTAATAAAGAAAAGAAGACTTGCGGCAAGGATTGGTATTATGGATTTTTGCGTCGTAACAAAAACATTTCATTAAGAAAACCAGAGCCAATATCGCTAAATAGAATAACAGGTTTCAATGCAAAAGAGGTTGCTGTGTTTTTTCTAATATCACAAAAGAATACGATAAATTCAACTTTCCTCCAAACAGAATATACAATGTTGACGAAACTGGTGTCACTCATGTACCTACATGTTCGTGGACGGGTATTGGCTCGCAAAGGCCAAAAGCTAGTTGGAGCGCTTACAAGTGGGGAAAGAGGTAAGCTAATAACTGTTATTTGTGCGGTGAGTTGGGCAGGAGATTATGTGCCACCTATGTTTATATTTGGAAGAGCTCGTATGAAATATGAACTTACAAAGAATGGACCAGTTAATTCAATATACAGAACGTCTCAAAACGGCTGGGTTAAAGATGACCTGTTTTATGATTGGTTAGTTCACTTCGCTAAGCACACAAATTGTTCCATTAACGACAGAGTTTTGCTAATAATGGACAATCACAGTAGCCACTGCACTTTAAAGGTTTTTAATTTGGGAGCAATGGAATTTCGATTCTTACCCTCCCGCCCGACACCTCCCATCGGCTACAGCCGTTAGATGTGTGCTTTTACGGCCCACTTAAATCTGCTTACATCCCGGAGTGTGATAATTTTATTAGAAAATAACAATATCAAAAAATTTATTAAGCAGATGTAGCTGAGTTATTTAAGAAAGCTTTTAGTAGAACAGCTACAATAGAAAAAGCTGTTAAAGGCATCGAGACTACGGGAATTTACCCTCTAAACCCAAACATTATTAGTACAGAAGAATTTGTAAATATGGAGCAAATTGAAGAACAAGCAGAGAAAAACAGAAATAATGAAATGCTGAATGCGGTTAAGCAATTAGCACGCGAAGCAAAAAAAAGGAGAAATTGCAAAGATTCCCGAAAAAGACCTTCTCGAGGCGGATCCATCAAGAAAAGACCTGTCTAAAAAAGCTAATAGAAAAAAATAGCAAAAGTAGCGATTCTGACGATAATGCCAATGATCTCGAAGAACACACTGACTCTAATGATACAGATGATGGGGATAAAACCGTTGGTGCCAATATTTCTTTTGTTGAGCTAATGCCTGTTCCTCGTGTCCTGAGATCCTTGAAACCCCCTAATAGAAAAAAAAACACATTCACAGATATTCACAATTACCCCGAATAAAGAAGAATTAGAAACCAAAAGCAAGACCGTTAAAAGAAATTTGGACGAAGATTCCCAACAATGCATGAAGCAAAAAAAAGGAAAAAAGGCGCAAGAAATTGCAACAGAACCTTGCATAGTCTGTGACGAATTTGGAAAAAATAACGAATGGTGGGTCACCTGTGTCTGTGGAAGATCTTCACATGCGGAGTGTGCTGGTATTGAACCGTATCAAATTTATATTTGTCATTTTTGCGAGATATAAGAGTTAATTTATGGTTCTTTGTCATAGTATACCTTAATATTTCGTTGTATTACCTAATAATATTGTTAATGTGCATTATGCTAAAAGTTGAAAAAGTTTCAGACAGCTGGTCGCTTTTGGACGACGTAGTCGGTTTTACCCAATTATGTGGTCGATTTTATCCGACAGGTACCTTAAAACCGACCAAAATAAACATTCCAATTTTGTTAAAATTGAATTAAAAAATATCGTTGTCCGTAAATTTGAGGTTTATTATTTCAAACGGCTTGTATTACCCTACCAATCCACAAAATATGATAAATGAAACAGCACTTGCGAAGAAGTAAAGCTCATTTTCGCTTAGATGGTCGGCATTCCCCGACTTTCCCCTAAGTAATTATAATCTTATAGAATCTCACAAAAACCGCAAATTGCTAATAATATAAGAAATTATAAACCTAACGCGGCTCAAACTTTTTCAAGTCAACCGATTGCCGAAGGAAACATAAGTAGTGGGATAACCACCAGTCCTGGCACAGTCAAACACTTTTTAAAATCATATAACATTTTAATAAAATTGAACTAAAATTCATATCAAATTCATACCAAATTCCCTCAAAATCAATGAAAATAACCCAAAACACTAAAGCTGTGGTTAGTAACTTTCGTCTAGATTTAGAGTAATTTATGCAAGTCTGATCGAGATAAAACCATGAAAATTTGAAGAATCACCTCATTTGAGTCTCCGGAAAAGCGCAGTAAATTTTTTTTAAATCGTATAAAATGTAATAAAGATGAACTAAAATTCATATAAAATTTAATAAAATTCCCTCAAAATCGACGAAAATATCCCAAAAATTTCATAAAAAAAGGCCAACATTTCATAAAAAAGTTAAATTTCATAAAAAATAACACTAAAATCACCTGGGTTACTTTTTTATAATAACACTAAAATTCATTAAAATTCAAAAAAAAATGCAAAACATTCCGTGTGTCGTCTCTAAACCTACTTTTTTTGAACATGAAATACGTCACGTTGAATATGAAATACGTCACGTTGAACATGGAATACGTCACGTGCACCACATTTGAATCAAAAAAATGTTTCTTTAAAAAAACGTTTCTGAATAAATTTTTCTATATAAATAAAGAATGGATATGCTAGCTAAACTAAACAACTGTAGTAAAATTTTACCAACTAAAAAATTAGATGAACTAGAAATTGAAAAAGAATATAAAGTCACAAATTTTAAAATTGTAAATACAAAGTTTGGTACTGGGATTGGTGTTGTTTTAGATGATTCTTTTAGTACATTTTTACCAAATCGTTTTAAAGATGTTATTAAACGAAATGACTTAGAAAAATTAAATTCATCCAATTATTTACTTATATATAAAGGAAAAATTGATAAGGTTGATAATATCGAGTTTAAACAAAATTTATAAATTCTTTTTCCAGTTTTCATAATCTCTTTTTAATTTGTTTCAACTGATTTATAAAATTATTTTTTAATTTCTTTCAAATGATTTATAAAATTATTTTTTAATTCGTTTCAAATGATTTATAAAATTATTTTTTAATTTGTTTCAAATGATTTATAAAATTATTTTTTTCAACATTTATTTTATAATGTCCCCAAGCTTGGAACTAATAAAACGTCTTTTATAAAATCTGAATAATTTTTATATATTAAATGGAAGGTACTCAACCATGTTATGCTTGTAATATGTTTTTTTGTTTTTGTAAAAACTCGATTAAACTTCATGAATCATTAAAACAATCATTATATTGCGATGAAAAATTGAAAGATAGTCCTAAAACGAAAAGAGAAAGTTATAATGATAGCCCTCCAACGAAGAAGAGAAAAATTTCATAAATAATCATCAATAATAAATATTGGTATACCAAAATTTATAAAAAAGAATAAAAGATGGAGAAGAATATCTATTTGTAAAATATGTAATTCAGAAAAAAATAATCTTTCTAAATCTCCTGAAGATATTGAAACTCAAGAGTTATTTAAAACTGTTAGAAAAAATGTTGAAACTAGACATTTTATTCAAAAAGGAATATATAATACTTGGCAAGCTGATTTATATTCTTTTTATAGACCAAAAGGAAAATTAGAAGATCATGTTTATAACTTGAGAACAAAACATCAACCAGTGGATAATGAATATAAACAAATGTTAAGAGCAAATGATGGATATAAATATATTTTAAATGTTATTGATACATTCTCTAAATTTGTGTGGGCAATTCCTTTAAAAACAAAAACTGGAGTGGAGGTTGCTGACGCTTTCGAAAAAATTTTACAAGAAAGACATCCAAAATTATTACATGTTGATAAAGGAAAGGAATTCTATAATAAAGATGTTAAGAAGGTTTTAGATAAATATAATATAAAAATTTATAGTACTGGGACCGAAAATAAAGCATCAATTGTTGAAAGATTTAATAGGACATTAGGAGATAAGTTGACACCAATTCTTTATAAAAATTTGAGATGGATTAATGTGTTACCAAATATTATTAAAACTTATAATAATACTTTCCACAGAACTATTAAAATGAAACCGATAGATGTTACTAAGAAAAAAGAAAATCATTTATTATCAACTGCATATAATTTTTTTATTTCTAATTAAAAATAAATTTGAAATTGGTGATAGAGTGAGACTATCATCGTTTGTAGATCAATTCAGAAATAAATTAAAAACTAATTGGACTAAAGAAATATTTACAATTATGAAAGTTTTAAAATCCAATGTAAATTGTTATAAAGTTAATGATATTGAAGAAGGAATTTATGAAGAAGAATTACAATTATCTAAATTGTAATATCTAAAAATTTCAAAAATACATTTTATATAAAATATTTTTAATATAAATAACGATGGAGAAATTTGAATGTGAATGTGAATGTGGAAAAATAATTAAAGATAAATATCATTTAAACATTCATCTAGAATCTGATTTACATCGAAGAGGAATTAATAAAGTTAAAAAATGTACTTATTGTCAAGAAGAAAAATCATATGATCAGTTTTATAAACATAAATCAGGTTTATCATATGGTTCTAAATCTTGTATAAGTATACGTTCAGCTAAAAAATATGAAACTAAAAAAAATATAATAGATTGTGAATATGGTAAAAAGATTGTAGAACATTGTTCTGAAAAACATTTAAACAATATTGTTCATAAACGAAGATTTAATAATGTTAGAAAATGTACTTATTGTCAAGAAGAAAAATCATACGATCAGTTTTATAAACATAAATCAGGTTTATCATATGGTTGTAAATCTTGTATAAGTATACGTTCAGCTAAAAAATATGAAACTAAAAAAATATAATAGATTGTGAATTTTCTGAAAAACATTTAAACAATAATATCCATAAACGAAGAATTAATAATGTTAGAAAATGTAGTCGTTGTCTAGAAGAAAAAACATATAAAGAATTTTATAAAAGTGGAAACGATTTTTCTTATTATTGTAAAATTTGTATCGGAAAAATGTACCTCTCTAATCAAAAATAAAAATTGTTTTAATTTTAGAATTTCTTTATAAAAAATAATTTTTATAAAGAGACTAAAAATTGGAAGATTCAAAAATCAATTTTAGAAAAAAAATTTCCTTATAAATAAAGATGACATCACGACATTGTTACACTTGTAATAAAGATATATTACAAAGAAACTGGGGCAGACATATTAATAGTTTACAACATGAAAATAAGATAAAAATATATTGTGGTGATTGTGAAAACGATATTTCAAAAAAATTATGGACCAGACATTTATCAACTCAATCACATATTAGAAATGTTAATAGAAATGAAAGGAGATTTAATTCAACACCAAGAAGAAATATACGCCAAAAATATTGTGACGTTTGTATAAAAAATGTACAAGAATCAAATTTTGGAAAGCATATTAAATCTAAAATACATAATATAAATATAGTAAATAATTTTGATGATGGTATATTTGAGAAACCAAAAGAAAGAATTATATCAAGTGAAATAAAATCAGCTTTTCGATCTAGATTACAAACTTTATATATTAAAAATGAAGAAAATATTGATCCTTTAAAGTTTTTAGAAAATAATCGAAATCGTGTATTGGGTAAAATTAAAAATAAATTGAAGAAACATAATATTAAAACAAATTTATATCTTACTGCAACATATAAAAGAGGTCAAGGAAATACTTCTGAAACAAATGTTTTTAATTTTAAAACAGAAAACGAAATTATAACAAGATCAACAAACTTAAATGAATACTATTCGAATGCTTCTAACAAAATAATAAGAGAAATGGGAGAATTTGAAGCTAAAGGATCAAATTGGTCATTAAATAGAATTGAGGGACTAGAACTTAGAATTAATACATATATACCATTATCTGGTTCATCTTATATAGAACTTCCACCAGAAATTGCTAATAAAAAAGCTTGCATAAATGTTAAAAATGATGACGATAATAAATGTTTTCTTTGCTCAATTTTATCAGCTTTGCATACTCCACAAACAAATCCACAAAGAGTTTCAAAATATAAAGAATATGTTCATGAGTTTGATAATGAGCTTGAAGATATTGAATTTCCTGTAAAAATAAAAGATATTGAAAAATTTGAAAAAAAGGTTGATTTTTCTATAAATGTACATTGTTATGAAAAATTTAATATTTGTCCATTAAAAATTGTAAAACAAGAAAAAGAAATACATATTGACTTATTATTTTTAACAAATGATGAAACTAATCATTATTGTTGGATAAAAGATTTATGGAAATTGGTTGGTTCTAATATTACAAAAGACGGTCACAAAAGAGTTTTGTGTAGAAGATGTTTAAATCATTTTCAAAATGAAGAAAAACTAAATGAACATAAAATATATTGTAATACGAATAAAGCAACAAAAATTACTTTACCACCAAGATATAATAACATAATTAAATTTATGAATTATAATCGATCTCTAAAAGTTCCATTTGTAATTTACGCCGATTTCGAATGTCTTGCAAAAAATTAATACATGTCAACCTAATCATGATAAATCTTATACAACTCAATATGAAAAACATTTACCTAATAATTTTTCATATTATGTTAAATATCAAAATAGAAATTATAAAGATCCAGTTGTTTATAATGGTAATGACGCTGTCAAAGTGTTTTGTCAAAAATTAACACAAGAAGCAATACAAGTTGATAAACTTTATGAAAGAAATTTAGAATTTCAGCTATCTAAAAATGAGAAAAAAATATATAACAACTCACAATTATGTCATATTTGTGAACGAAATTTAAATGAAATACCTCCAACAATTGAAAGAAGAATAAGAATTTTAGAAAAAACGATTCAGTATGTTCAAAATAGTGAAGTAAATACAGAATCATATCAAAATGATTTAGAGAAAATATTGAATAATTTGGATTTACATAAAAGAAAAGTTGCTGATCATGATCACTTAACAGGAAAATTCAGAAATGCAGCTCATTCGGATTGTAACTTAAGATATCAAAATCCAAAATTTATTCCAGTCTTCTTTCATAATCTAGCTGGTTACGATTTACATTTATTTGTAAAAGAACTTGGTGGAGATATAAAATTAATTCCAAAAACTGATGAAAATTACATTTCATTCAATAGTTGAATATGAAACAGGACATACTGACCAAAATAATAAATCAATATGGAAAAAAATAGAATTAAGATTTATTGATTCATATAAATTTTTATCAAGTAGTATAGAAAAATTAGCGAATAATTTAACTAAAGATCAATTTAAAGAAATTAAAAAATATATACCTGAAGATTTAATTGATTTAGCAATAAAAAAGGGTGTTTATCCATATGAGTATATGGATTCAGAAGAGAAACTAAATGAAACAAAATTACCATCAAAAAAGAAATTTTATAGTAAACTTAACAATGAGGATATTTCGGATAAAGAATATAAACATGCTCAAAATGTATGGAAAAGATTTAATATTAAAGATTTAAGAGAATATACTCAGTTATATAACAAAATAGATGTTTTATTATTAGCAGATATTGTAGAAAACTTTAGAGATATTTCTTTAAAAACATATAAGTTAGACCCAGCCTGGTATTTTAGTTTACCTGGATATACTTGGGATGTTATGTTGAGAAAAACTAAACAAAAGCTAGAATTATTAACGGATTATGATATGTTATTGATGGTTGAAAAGGGAATTAGGGGTGGAATTTCACAATGTTGTAATAGATATGCAAATGCTAATAATAAATATATAAAATCATATGATAAAGATAAAGAATCGAAATATATATGTTATTTGGACGCAAATAATGAATATGGATGGAGCATGTGTAAATATTTACCATACAAAGGTTTTAAATGGGAAAACGTTGAAAATATAGATTGGAAAAGAAAAATATTGAATACGTGGGATGATTCTGATGTTGGATATATATTAGAAGTTGATTTAAAATATCCAAAAAAATTACATGATAATCATTCAGATTTTCCATTAGCTCCAGAAAATATTATAGATGAAAATAAATTACCAAAATTGATGACCACATTATATGATAAAAAGAAATATGTTATTCATTACATGACATTAAAGAAATATCTAAAATTAGGATTAGAATTAGAAAACGTACATAGAGTTATTTCATTCAAACAATCTGATTGGTTAAAAACATACATTGAGTTAAATACAAATTTAAGAATGAATGCTAAAAATGATTTTGAGAAAGAATTTTTTAAATTAATGAATAATGCTGTCTTTGGTAAAACAATGGAGAATTTAAGAAATAGAGTTGATATAAAATTATGTACAAGTGGTAGACAATTTGAAAAACTCGTTGCAAAACCAAATTTTAAAGATAGAAAAGTATTTTCTGAATATTTAGTTGCAGTACATATGGAAAAAATAAAAACATATTTTAATAAACCAATATATATTGGAATGAGCATATTAGATACTTCAAAAATATGTTTATATGGATTTTATTATGATGTTTTAAAAAAGAAATATAATGATAAAGTTAAACTTTTATATGAAGATACAGATTCAGTAATCTGTTCAGTTAAAACTGAAGACTTTTATAAAGATATGAAAGATTTCATAAATGAACTTGATACATCTGATTATCTAGAAAATAGAATAATATTTATAACCTACCGAGAGTAAATAAAAAAGTTTTAGGTAAATTTAAAGATGAAATGAATGGAAAGATTATTAAAGAATTTGTTGGATTACGATCAAAATTATATGCAATAAAACCTGATGATGATAACATAATAAAGAAAGCGAAAGGTATTAAAAAATGTGTTGTTAAAAAAGAAATTGTATTTGATGATTTTACAAATTGTTTAAAAAATAAAATACCAATCTATAAAAAACAAAACTTAATTAGAAGCAATAAACATAATATATATACTATACAAATTAATAAAAAAGCTCTGTGCATATGATAAAAGATATATTTTAGAAGACGGGATTCATACATTAGCTTGGGGGCACTATAAAATAAATATTGAAAGAGATAATTTTATAAATCATTTGAAACAAAATAAAAAAGATTATGAAAACTGGGAAAAGAGTTTATAAATTTATTTAAACTCGATATTATCAATATTATTAATTATTATATTTATTTTATAATGTCCCCAAGGCATAACATGGTTGAGTACCTTCCATTTAATATATAAAAATTATTCAGATTTTATAAAAGACGTTTTATTAGTTCCACAAATTTTACATTTTGATTTCAAAAGTTTTTTATTATTTTTAGTTTTCTCAATATAAGGATTAACATTATCAGTTTTCTTTTTTACATTTGACACAATATGATTTTGTTTCCATTTAGTATAAAAAAATAAATATATTATTTAATTATTTATTAATTCCATAATCTGATAAATTAATCTCTCTTGTGTTATTATTTAATTGCCAAAATAACTGTTATATCTCTCCACCAAAATCAATTAATTCATTATCTTGATCACAAATCTTAACTTCTATTTTATTTAGGGAGTTATGTTGAACAGGAAAATAAAGTATATTCGAAGGTTCATGAATTATTGGTTGCTTAAATCGTGAATTTATTTTAAATATAGATATAATGTCTGTCTCTTTAAGACGCATCATTCCATCAGCTAAATTGCAATGAACGTTTATAGTTTCTACAGGATATAATTTTCTTGGTCGATCTAAAACTTCATTTGATAAATTAAATGTATTTGTAACTTCGTTATATTTTAAATTATTAATAACTTTTTTAAGATTATCAAATGTATATTGTCCTGGTGGAACGGTAATATTTCCAATTTTATTATTTTTTTCATTGAAATTTGGAATTAAATATGTACTATAAAATCCTAAAAGACCAATTTTAAAGTTATCATTTAAAAAATGATGTTCAAAATGAAAGTATAATTTAGATTTGTTACTTGTTAGTTTTATAATCATTTAATACTAAACATTATTAGTATTAAATGGATATTCTTGGTAGAGTTGAATGTTGTTACAAACAGACTAAAGCTAATGAAAAAATTGATATGTTAAAAAATGAATCCAAAAACGAATTGGACAAGTATAAAAAAGAATTACAAACTATTATTACAATGAGCTTAAAACATTACGATGAGAAATTAAAAAATGAATCTAAAAACGAATTGGATAATTATAAAAAAGAATTACAAACTATTATTACAATGAACTTAAAACATTACGATGAGAAATTAAAAAATGAATCTAAAAATGAGTTGGATAATTATAAAAAAGAAATACAAACTATTATTACAATGAACTTAAAACATTACGATGAGAAATTAAAAAATGAATCTAAAAATGAGTTGGATAATTTTAAAAAATAAATACAAACTATTATTACAATGAATTTAAAACATTACGATGAGAAATTAAAAAATGAATCTAAAAATGAGTTGGATAATTATAAAAAAGAAATACAAACTATTATTACAATGAACTTGAAACATTACGATGAGAGATTAAAAAATTTGGAAGATAAATTAAATGAATTTATTATTACCCCAACCTATATTTATATAAATAATAGAAGAATTGTTAGTGCTAAGGATGCTATAGATGGTGGGGATCTTGTAACAAAATCACAATTAGAGAAAGCTATTAATCAAAACCCAAAACGTTGGATTGATGATTCTTTAGTGAATAAAATTAAACAAAATGAAGAAAAGTTAAGCGCTTTTACTATTATTCCAAAATATGTTTCCGTAAATAACAGGAGAATTACTCACGTAAAAAGGAGTATAGATGAACAGGATGTTGTTATAGCAAAACAAATAAATTTATTAACTGATCATTTTGATAACAAATTTGAACAATTTAGGAACGATCTTGATAAATTGAATAAAAACAATTAAGGAATGATCTAGATAAATCAAATAAAGACAATATATAAAGTTTACTACATATAAATGGAAGAATATCTGGAAAAGAAATTATTTGTCTTTCGAAAAAGTTATAATTTTTATTATCAATTAGTTATCATAATATTAATTACAAAAGTATTCTTTAATGTGTCTGGTATTTCTGGTTATTATTATTTACCTTTATCTTTATTGTCTCTTGTATCTGCGGTAATAGAAGTAGTGGAAAAATCTATTAAACAAAACGAAAGAATCGTAGAATACAGATTAACTTATAAATTTTATAATAATATGTTAAATCTTTTTAAAGCAAATCAAATTACAAATGAGGAAATTCGTTTAAGAGAAAATAATTTTATGGAGAATATTCAATTTTTTCCAAGAGAAAAGTATATAAAACAAATTAAATCAAATGCTTATAGTTTTATCTGTAATAAATGAATAAAAAATATTCAATCACTCCTTTTAAATGTGAAGATAAACAATCTAATTCATTATTTCCATTACCTCTAAGATGTTTACTTCTTGGAAAATCAGGATCAGGAAAAACAACAATATTTTGGAATATGATAACAAAATATTGGATACCTTATGAAAGTTTATATATTTTTACTAAATCCATAGATCAACCAATTTATAATAATTTACAAGAAATTTTTAAAGATTTGAATGACATGGAATCTTATTTTTTTGATAATTGTGATGACATAATTTCTGTAGACGAATGTAAGCCAAAGAGTTTAGTAGTTTTTGATGATATTGTTTTAGAAAAGCAATCGACTATTAAAGAATATTTTGTAAGATCAAGACCAAAAAATATTTCTTGTTTTTACATTAGTCAATGTTATAGTTTAGTTGATTTACAAGTCATACGAACAAACCTAAATTTTTTAATTATGGTTGAACAAAGCTCTCATTATGTTAAAAAAATATGGGAGGATCTTATTGGGAGCGATAAAACACTAGAAGAATTTAAAGAATTTTGTCATAAATGTTGGAAACATAAACATGGATTTGCATCGATTGATTTAAAAAATAGACGTTATTTTAATTCATTAAATGTCTAACGTGACGTATTTCATGTTCAACGTGATGTATAACGTGACGTATTTCATGTTCAGCGTGACATGTTTTATGTTCAGCGTGACGTATTTCATGTTCAACGTGACATGTTCTAAAATTAAAAAAATCCTAATATATCGATGTCGTCAAAATTCGAAAGAATTTGAAAAAAAAATATCCTAATAAATGGATGTTATCAAAATTCAAAAGAATTTGAAGAAAGAAATTTCTAAAGTTAAAAAATTAAAAAAAGATTTACAAGAAACATTTTCAGATCAAAAAATTCCTGATAATGATTTGGAAAAAATAGTTGAAAAAGATGTTGTTGAAAATAAGGACTCAAAAAAAAGAGAATGGACTAATGAGGAACTACAAAAATAAAAAAATATTAAAAAAGAGATGAATATTAAATTTAAAAAATCAATGATAAATGAAATTTCAGGTGCAGAAGATAGACAAAAAGAATTTAAACCAATTACAAATGCATTGAAAAAAGTTGAATCAGCAGTTAAAGAAGGTCAAGAAAAAATTGATCAAGATATTAAAACATTAGTTCCTTATTCAGTAATAAATAAAATAGATAATTTACCTTTAAAAACTATTTATCAATCTCAAGAAACAGGAACTCAAACTCCTCCTGTTGTTAGTTTTGGAGAGATAGCTTCTGAATTTTTACATAGACAATTTGAAAAATCTTTTGGTATATACTATGACAAAAATAAAAAAGTTACAAGATAGGAAGAGAAAATATAAAAATTAAAGATAATGATATATTCATAAATGGTAAATGGATAACTGGAACAAGAGGTTTATGAGATTTAATAACTTCTCCGAGTTCAATTCCCCCTTCAAAAAATAATTATACAGATGAAGATTTAAAAACTTATTGGAATATTTTACTTGAAACTGAAGCAATTTATCAAAATAATGATAAAAGTAAAGCAAAACCAAAATCAAGTTCAGGATTAAAATATCAAGTTTTAATAAAACCATTATGGAATAAAATTAAATTTAGACCAAGATCTTCTTCTGTTGGTACAATCAATCCAAGAATTTCTAAAATTCAAAGTGAAGATACTCCGGAAAGATTTTTAGATTGGGATCATGGTTATGTTGATCCTTATTCACCACTTTTTACACCAAAAAAAGGAGAGGGAATAAAAAAATACACAGAAAATCCTATAGAATTTAAATACATTGAGAATTTAAATGAGTTATTAAAAAGATTATATTTTATTGCTGCTGAAGAACAAGCAGGTAATAATAATTTTTATAATGAAAAGTTAGGAATATTACATTTCTTTACATGGGAATTAGAAAAACTTTTAGATTCAAAAATTGGAACAGAAATTTTAATGTCTTTTGTGTCTAGATTACCAAAAAGAGTTGTTGGTTCTGGATTAATAAATGATTTTATAAATAAATTACCATTTGAAGTGCATATACGAGGTTATAATTACTTAGGTCCCGGAACAAAATTAGATGAAAGATTAGCGAGAGGAGATAAACCAATAAATAAATTAGATGAAGCTGCTAAAGAACATGATATATTTTATAAATATCATAAAGATACAAAATCTAGACATAAAGCGGATGAAGTTTTAGAAAATAAATCATGGAATACAGTTTTATCAAATGATGCTAATTTGGGAGAAAAAACAACTGCTTGGTTAACTACAAATGCAATGAAATTAAAAAGACATCTAGGAATGGGTTTACAATAAATTTTTATATATGAAATGGAGTATAAAATTAATCTTTCAGAAAATCATAAAAATAAAATTAAGACAGGTTATAAAAAGAAAGTACCAGTTACTCTTCAATTAAAATCAGATCAGTTCTCAAATGGAAATGATAAAATTCTTTTAACTCAAAGACAAAGTAATAAAATTGAAAAATGTAAAAAGATAATAAAGGTTGTAGAATTACTTTAACACATGATCAACTTAAAAAAAATCATTATGGAGGATTTTTACCTCTAATTTTTGCTGGACTTGGTGCTTTGGGAGCTTTAGTTTCTGGTGCAAGTGCGATAACAAATACAGTTATTAACAAAAAAGCTAAAGATAAAGAATTAGAAGAACAAACTAGACATAATAAAGTTATTGAAGGAAAAGGATTAAAAAAAAAGAAAAAATAATTCCATTAACTAATTTTGATATTATAAAATTGGGTAAAAATATTAAACATTTTAGAGGATGTTTTATGAAAGATGAGTTACCTAAAAAACCTAATAATAATGAATCGAGGATACTAAATTTGGAAAATTCTTATCAAAATGGCTCTCATTGGGTTTGTTGGTTTAAAGAGGGAGATTTTAAATTTTATTTTGATTCTTATGGAGATGCTAATCCACCTAAAGAACTTGTAAAATATTTGGGAAAAGATAATCTTTACTATAATGAAAATAGGATTCAAAATTATAATGACCCACCTGTTTGTGGCCATTTGTGTTTAAAATTTTTAAAAAGTATGAATAAACTTGACTAAATAAAATAATTGAAAAATAAAAAATGTAATTAATTTTTTTCTAAATAAATGAAAAGTGTTTTTGAGAAATATTCAGACTCCATTGTGAGATCCGAGTGTCATAATTATTTACCACTTTCCAAGTTAAATCTTAATAATGTTAATAAAAAAGCAACTTTCAAAATTGATGAAGGAGATGGATTTTTAAACATTAGACACGCAAAGTATGATATTTATGGAAAATATTTACATGAAAATGGATCAAATTATGGAACTAATTCTAACGTCAAACTAATTGATAATTATGTGGCTCATTTGTTTACACATATTGAAATTAAAAAACATAATAAACTTTTGGATGAAATAGAATATCCTGGTCAAGCAAGTACTATAAAAGGTACAGTTAGTTTTGCTTTTGATAATAATGGACCCACAAATAGTTTAGGATTTCAATCTAGATTCACAGGAGGTGGACATTTTCAAGCTGTAGGAAATTTATCTAATTTGGGACTGGGATTTTTTAAAGATATTAAAGTTCTAATTTATAAACGCGGTTTTGAAATTTCTTTTTCAAGAAATAATGATCACGATGCTCTATTCAGGTGGGCAAAGAGAAAAGAAGATGGTACTCAAGATGAATCAACCAGACCTGGAAATGGTAAAATAGAAATTGAAGACTTTATAATTAGAATTCCAATAATTGAATATGATGATATCAGTAAAGTTCAACTAATTAATGAACTAAAAACTCTATCTCAACAAAACCAATATAATTTTGTGTTTAAATCTTGGCAATGTATCCAACAGAAAAATATATCAGGCAAAACTTTAAACTTGGATATTACGAATAATTATCGAAATATTAGAAATCCTTTATTCGGAATGGTTGCCTTTCAAACAAATAGATTGGATAATCAAGATAAAGAAACAAGTGTATTTGATCATAGTCATGTTAGAAATATATGGTTTGAAATTAATGGAAATAGATAACCAGAAGAATTGGAAAATTTAGATTGGAATAATGAAAAATTTATAGTTGCTTATGATATGTATATGAATTATAAAAGAGTTTTTTATAAAACACATTTGGAGTTACCTTTAATATATTTGAATCCAGAACAGTTTAAAAATGCAAGACCTATTTATGTAATCGATCTATCCAGGCAACCAGAAAATATCTTAGAGTCTAGAAATAATATCATTTTACACGTTGATTTTGATAAAAATATTGATCCACCTATTGGAAACAATGAAGGTACAATTGCTTACATTTGTATGATTTCAGTTTCTGATTTTTCATATGATATTATAAATAACACAATAAAAGAAAATTATTAAAAAATCTTATTTGTCTGGACTATTACTAATTTTATTCTTAAATTGCTTTAAACATACAAGTAAATCCATCTATAAAAACTTAATTAAAAAATCTTAT
>MU185668.1:12047-24878 GCA_016904865.1 Pissodes strobi | reverse complement strand
CATACAAGTAAATCCATCTATAAAAACTTAATTAAAAAATCTTATTTGCTTGGACTGTTACTAATTTTATTCATAAATTACATTAAACATACAAGTAAATCCATCTATAAACACTTAATAAAACGTGTTATTTATCGTTCATGTTTCCTGTTGCTCGAGTACAGGATGTTATAATGATAAACAAATGATGGCACTACAAACAATTTATCTTACCGATAAGTTCCGACATTATTTAGCTTCAAATACAAGTTTTAAATTTATTTTAATTGGTAATAGGTTGGGAGACTACTTTAGAGAAGTATGATTTTGTTCGAGTGGCCATAGAACTTAATTGTACCTCTATTGTTGATCCTGATTTTACGACGTCATATTATCAAAACATTCCGCAGTTTCTGTCTACTTTTCAACACTTGTAACGAGAGCGAATTAATATTACTAGTTATTGAATGACTAGCATTTATACGGAAGTCTCAGTACAGTTACCAGAAATCTCTTCTCTATAAACGAGAACAGCAGATGTTAAGTGGTAAACGTTACAAGAAAAGTAGGTTTAGAGACGACACACGGAATGTTTTTGACCTTTTTTATGAAATGTTGCCCTTTTTTTATGAAATTTTTGGGATATTTTCGTCGATTTTGAGGGAATTTTATTAAATTTTATATGAATTTTAGTTCAACTTTAATACATTTTATACGATTTAAAAAAAATTGACTGCGCTTTTCCGGAGACTCAAATGAGGTGATTCTTCAAATTTTCATGGTTTTATCTCGATCAGACTTGCATAAATTACTCTAAATCTAGACGAAAGTTACTAACCACAGCTTTAGTGTTTTGGGTTATTTTTGTTGATTTTGAGGGAATTTGGTATGAATTTGATATGCATTTTAGTTCAATTTTATTAAAATGTTATATGATTTTAAAAAGTGTTTGACTGTGCCAGGACTGGTGGTTATCCCACTACTAACATACATTCTTTTCCACGACAATCAATCAACTTTCAACCCCGACAGATACAACAAAAATTTCCATCAAACATCCCCGCTTTTAGGCAACCCAGGGTAAAAACAATGTTTTTGCTCCTCAAAAAATGCGGTTTTCCCAAAACCTAGACCTATGTCCTCAATTAACGCCCCTATTCCTGATCAGAATGACGCCGCAGGACTCGGAACAGGTACAGTGTCTATGAGAACCTATCGTCCTCCTAACACTTTACAACCTTATTCTCTACAAGGACGGAACTATTTTCAAAATAATACACCTCAACAATAATTCACGTTTCAAGAATTGACATCTGGAATGTAACGAATCAGCTCCTTCGCCAGAAGAATTCAATTATTGGGAAGATTACGATTACACGAACGATCCAGATTTTCTCAATTTACCCCAAATGTAAACCCCGAAAATGAAGAATTTCCTGAAAATTTTCAGAAGATATCTTCTTCCCAAGAATTGACCTAAACAACATCATAAGGCAGATCGAACTCCCATATATTTATCTCCCACAATTAAAACTTACCATTTTAATCGACTCTGGTGCAAGTGATTCCATCATTAACCCTAAATTTACAAATATGTTTCAGGAAAATGTATATATCGAACCATTCAAAATTACTAGTTGTAAACAAACATTTCGAGAAAACAAAAATTTAGTCTTACCTATTTTTAAAAACTTGGTATTAACAATAAGATTAAACTTCGTGTTGGTAACTGGCACAATAATTTCGATGCTCTAATAGGTACTAAGGATTTGTTACAGATGAAAGCTGTGATAAATTATAGTAACCATACTTTAAAATTAGGAAATCATTTTCTATGGCTTACAACAAACCTATTGAGCCAGATGTCTCTAATAATGAAATTTTAAAAATTCCCGTTACACAAAAAGACAGCATAGCACTTTTGCCATCTCTTGACATTAATAATTATACTCTACCGGATCTACTAGTCAATGTTAATGCTGGAACATGCCAAATCACAAATCCTTTGCCTGCAACTCAGGTAAATTTCCATGAAAGAATTAAAGTGATCCCCGAACATGAATTTGAAATCGCACAACCTCCTTCTACTGATAAATTACCGCAAACAGATTTGCATAAACAATTGCGTTTAGACCATCTCAACGATTTAGAAAAATCACAAATTACAAACCTCTGTCATATGTTCAAGGACATAATGTATCGAGAAAATTGCAACTTAACACTTACTAGTCAAACAAAACATAAAATAAGAACCACCAATGACCGGCCACTTTACTCGAAATCATTTAGACACCCACCATCGATGCAAGCTGAAATTCAGAGACAAATCCAAACACTATTGGATAACAAGATAATACGACCATCAATATCTCCTTATTCAGCTCCAGTTTGGATTGTTCCCAAAAAAGCGGATGCCTCTGGAAAAAGAAAATTCAGGTTGGTCATAGATTATCGGAATCTAAACGAACATACGGTAGAAGAAAAATATCCCCTTCCCCGTATCGAGGAGATTTTGGATAATTTAGCTCAAAGGTTCCATCAGATGGGCATGGATCCTGACTCTGTGGAAAAAACAGCATTCACTGTGAATAACGGATATTTTGAGTATCTTAGGATGCCTTTCGGCCGAAAAAACGCTCCAGCTACGCTTCAGCGTATGATGGATGAAGTCCTAAAAGACTATTTATACAAATTTTGCTTTGTACCTATACATGGATGATGTTATTTTCTCAAAATCATTAACGGAACATCTGAACCACATAAAAATAATATTTAAAAAGTTCCGCGATGTCAATCTAAAGGTACAACTTGATAAATTCGAATTCTTATCAAAGGAAGTAACTTTTCTAGGACATGTAATAACTCCAGAAGGGATAAAACCAGACCCTTTAAAAATTGATGCTATACAGAAATATCCTATTCCAAAGACGCAAAAGGAAATCAAAGCTTCCTTGGCTTAATAGGATATTACAGGAGAGTCATAAAGAATTTCTCAAAGATAGCATATCCAATAACAAGATGTCTAAAAAAGGGAACTCATCAATCCCGAGAATCTCGACTATTTGGAAGCTTTTAGAAAATGTAAGGAAATTATATCCAATTCACCCGTTTTAGCCTACCCCGATTTCTCGAAAAATTTTAAACTAACCACTGATGCGTCCAACCAAGCTATAGGAAGCGTACTATCACAGAACTACCATCCTATAGCATACTATTCACGAACTCTAAACTCTGCAGAAAAAAACTATTCGACAACAGAGAAGGAGTTATTAGCAATCCTAGATTCCGCTAAACATTTCAGGCCCTACTTATATGGTAAAAGATTTGTGATCGAAACAGACCATAACCCTTTAGTTTGGCTTTCGAAAATAAGGGAACTAAACTCTAGACTGACAAGATGGCGATTGAAACTGGAGGAATTTGATTTCGAAATCAGATATAAAAGAGACAAAGAAAATGCAGTCGCTGACGCCTTATCGCGAATTGAACTCAATTTTAATGAAACTGACTCTATAGTACCCAATATTTCTTAAGACACTGCAAATCTACAAGACTTTGAAAAATTAGACCAAGAGGAACTACAAGAACAGGATTCTGAAGATGCCTCAGAAGCCTCCTTTCACTCAAACAAGAACCCTGATGATAAACACCTTCCTATTTCTGAACTGCCTGTCAATTACGCCTCTAGAAGACTTATTGTGGCTTACAGACCATCTTTTAGACAATACAATACGCGACCTTTAAATAAGTCACATACCTTAGTTCAAATTCCTAGAGGTAATGAAAATGAATATTTAATTAAGGTTATGAAGGAATTCTTAAATCACAATGATCTAACTACCATTTATATAAAAGATCAAGAACTCGAACTTACCTTTAAGAAATTAATAAAAGACCATCTTTCACCTAACGCAAAATTGTGTATTTCACATAAATATTTGCAAGATGTTACCGACCCTCAAATGCAGGTAGAATTTATTGATAAGTATCATCAAAGGAATCATAACGGTATAACTGAAACGTATAACCATTTAAAAGGAAGTTATTACTGGCCAAAATTAAGGGATCAAATTACGAACATTATAAACAAATGCGAAATTTGTTTACAATATAAATACGAAAAAATCCGTATAAAATACCCTATGAAGGCCCACTCCTAGCGGAAAAACCATTTAAAACACTGCATATTGACATAATTTTCGCAAACCCTTTTCCTCACAATATCACGCAATACGCTCAAGCTTATTGCATTAAAGATAAAAATGCTATTTCAATTTTAAATAAACTTAGACACTTTATCTCACATCACAATTTACCTCAGCGTATTGTTGCAGATAATGGCAGCGAATTAAAAAATCGTGTCTTTAAGGAATTTTGCGAACTATTCGATATAGAGGTACATTATACCACTCCCAACAATTCTACCTCAAACAGTCCTGTGGAAAGACTTCACTTAACATTAATTGAGAAATTAAAAAATTTAAAACAAAAAGATCCCGAAGAAACTCTCGATAATATAATGATTTCAGCCGTGCTGATTTATAATCAGAGTATTCACTCGACTACTGGTTTGTCACCCTTTATATGGCCCTTATTTACAACGAACCTAATATAAATAATGACCTTACCGTTTATGAACAATATAATGGAAAAAGGAAACAAGAAGTCATTGCATTCCATCAAAAGGTATTTGAAAAAACTTATGATAGACAAAAAACGAGAACGATGAAACAAAGTCAACAATCTGAACGAATACCAGAAATTGATAAAAATCAAGTTGTATATAAGAAAAGTGATAGAAGAAATAAAGCCTCACCCGCATACATTCCCCTTACGGTAACGGCTAAGGACAAAAACGTCATAGAAGGCAAACTAAACACTAATAAAAAAAAGTCCACTTGAGAAAAATCAAAAGATTAAAGTCTTCTTCTTTACAGATTCCTCATGCTGGCCCCAGTTCAGCAGATGGAAGTAATACCAATTCGTGATAGCGGCTACTATATGGAGCATATTACTAATAGTCTCGTTTTAGAAACTTATCACACAACATATATTACTTTTAATTTAAGTACCATTCAGGATAAAACTAACCCATTTATTTACTAGCCATATATTTATAAAAAATCAATTGATAAAATCATTTCCTAATAACTATAAGCTGAAAAACCAATTAACCCATTCGTATAACCAACTAAACAATGCTTTTGATAACCTACAAAAAAGTAAGGTATGGCGATGTGAACCACAGAAATCGAAGATTATTACTGGAAACCTGGATGAACAAGATTTAAATGATATTAATAAACATCTTAAAAATATTAGAATCAACGAAATTAAAACGAGAGTTTATGGTCCCAAGGTGCATAGCAGTAGTCCACGTGCAGAGAGCCGTAAGTGATATCGGCGAAGACCAGTTAAGATAAGTTTAGGTTATAATTGTGATCTTCCTACCTAATGTTATTGGCAGGTTACTGATATTTTCACGCGTATATTTTCAGCGTATATTAGATTGCGTGTTTTAGAGTTTTTCCGGCGTTGTATCATATCGCGTGTTTTAGTTTTCTGCGTGGTACTGATATAACTATACTTGATACTGTTTCGGTGTAAGCACAGCTTACCTATGCGAATCTAATTAACTGCTGAATCTACTAGTGTGGATCGATATTAATGCTTATAGTTTTTTTTATATATTACATTTTTTAATCTTACAATTTGATTTATAATGCGTTAAATGATCAACATTGTCGTTCTGATTTATTGACTATTCAGTTTAAATAATTTTACATAACGTTATTTTATAATCTGAATCAGTAAGGTTTATTCATGTACAACTGCGAGTCGTCTACCATGGTAAACGCGCACAAAGTTAGTAGCTACTATTAGACGGACAACTTTTAATTACTAGTATGATGAGACGATAGATGCCTTATGTATATTGTGATTATTGATTAATTTGTTGGACTTGGTTTGATCTTTCGTAATCATTTGATGTTATATTACTCTGTTATAGCTAAAGCGTGCCTAATAATTGTTCGATCATTCTTTATCTAATTCACTTCTATTCTAACGCAAGTTTAATTCAAATTACACTCTTTACATTTATGAGCATATAGATTATTATTTGTTTCCAATTGAGCTCTTTTACCTGTTTTTATATTTATATAATTTTGTTTATGGGAAGAAATATGACAACACGTTAACGTCAAACATAACGAACGCCAATAAAATTTAAACCTGCACGAACGTTACCGTCTTTTATTTGCTCTGAAATACTCCAACTAAACCAGTGTAGTTGTTAGTAGTTGATTTTAAAAGGCCCTTGCGTAGCGGATAATCGTCGATTTGGATCGCCCTTATGGATTCTTAAGACCGAGGATCTTACTGTTTGGATCTGCGGATTTGGATATTTCAAACTGGTGGCGCCCTGGTCAAGAGTAAGTAATTGACCCACTCCCACGCCGACGGGCAAGTCGGAGCACACATGTTGTGCTGGCCGCATCCTTAAGGGTAGGTATCATCTTATTCATTATATCTCTCTAACACATTTAAAAGGATTTTACGCGCAACACTGTACCCACTAATAATCATATGATTTTCATACCACCAAGCAAATATCATTGTGACGAATTATGGTTTGAACAATGTGAATAATAAATGGTTTTGTATGAATCAAATAATTGATAAGGCATGCAAATTAAAAAACTGTATATACGCTAAGGTTACCAACAAATATAATATCGCACTTTTTACACAAAATCGTAATCTATTATATTGTAATAGTGAAGAATCAGAAATTATAGAAAATTGTAAAATAGTTTCAAAACGATTCTTAAAAAACTGTAATCTAGTTTTAAGTTCTTGTGATGTAATTATTGGAAAACAGAAATTTTCTAATATAATCTATAATGTATTCATTGAAACAGAAAGAGTTGATTTTATACAAAATGTTAGCAAAATATAAATTTAAAACTTAGTCATCTACAAGAGCCCATAAATATGCACAATGATTTATTAGAACCAGTCGAATACAGTGATGTTGCAACTATTACTCATTATTCTGTAACTGCTTTTCTAATTTTCATAATCATTATTATTTTCATGATTAACGTAGTAGTTTTCAGAAAGAGGGTTCAAAATTCCATTTCCAGGAAAACTCTACAAAAAATCATCAACGAGGACGTTGAAACCACTAAGGAAAGAGGAGTTAAGGGTCCAGGCCAACCCTGTTGATTCATAATTGGAGAAGTTCCGAAATGCAAAGTCAACAGTCAACAGTCATTAATGTTATCAACAACCTCATTAAAGGCAATTAGATAATTTTAGCCTTCGTGTATTGGAAATATTGTTTTAACAATCACTCTCGTTTTTGTAACCTTAGAAGTAGCATCTTTTGTATTAATAAACGTTTTTAAAAGTAAGTTTCCTGTCTTCAAAATTAGATCTCACGCAAGCGGGTCGTTTCTTAATTTCGTGATGGTGCGAAAAAATATGGTATTTTAAAACAAGTATCTAATACACTATTTTTTCACTATTAAAAAAACGGTATTTTATAGGCCGGAATCAATCCTATTTGTTTTGACGGTCACGCCACGCAGCGTCTTAGACTTAGATACCTAAACTACATATTTTCAGGCCCATAATACTTTTATAACCTGAGCTACAATCCCTTCTACAAAAATAAACGACCCCTTTATGGTCACTACTCCCTTAACACCCGTAATTGAAATTTGGAAAAATGATGATGGTGTTTTTCTCTTTGTAATTGCATTGTTTTGGTTTATTTAGATATAAACTATTTTCGTCTTTATTGGTTCCACCTCTATGCTATGAATGGGAACTATAAGTTTAATCTTACATTTTATAATTAACATAAAACCAACTGGTTTGAAAAGAGAACATGATTGATTAATGAATGTATGGAGTGTACAATTTTTTGAATAATATTTTCATGCCTAATTTTTATCTCATCCCTTCTTAAAAAAACAAGTAGGTAGGTATTTTAATTCTAGATAATATTTACTCATACCTGAAAAGATCTTTTGGGAATCTAAAAAATGATTTTTCACCATCAGTTTTACTGAAACAGTTATCCACTGTACAAAATCCAACCATCGTTATATAAAACGCAACAACAGTCCCTAAATGATGTCTCCCTCGCCCTCGTATAATACGTTTGTGCTAAAACTCCCCAAAGTTTCTGCGAGTCTCTGCGAAAACTGGATTGAACCGCTTTTACCTCAGGCGGCAAAATCGAGATTTTTATGCATTTGACGCTACCGTTCATTAATTCTACCGTGCCTAAACTGACAAAATATCAAAAAGCATTTATTCTAACATTATTTTTTTAAAACTAACGTACTGGCCTAATAACTTATCAGTGTTGTGATTGCGCCATTACTATTTTCACATTAACAGACAACACAAAATACCTACCGACTAAAGCTGCATTTACATTCAATTTGAAGTCAAATTCAAGCTGAAATTTGCCTGCTTGTCATTATGGTGACAGCACGTAGCATTTACATTGGACAAAATTCGAAGTTGACTTTGAATTTTGTTTAGCTGCTTGCCAAGCGCAAGCAGAAAATAAATTTGTAGGTTAGATTAATTTTGTTTATCTTAATAATCTTAATGTTGCTTTGTTCAGGTTAGGTCTAGTTTATCTATGGGTTAGGTAAATTTCAAATTTGTGTTAGAATAAATTAACATTTGTATCAAACAATTCGCACACATGTAAAATGAACTTTGAAGGGCCTCACTTTGATGAAAATAATTTTTTTGAAGGTACTGTAATTGAAGAAAACGATTTCAACGAGGAATTGTTCTTAAAAATGATTTGTAACTATCTTGCAATTTACAACACAATAAATAAAACATCCCATACGCATAATTACGTAACCTAAAAATTCGTTCAATGTAAATGACATATTTGCGAATTGCACTTTGACTTGGACTTCAAATTGAATGTAAATGCAGCTTAATGTTGCCAACAGAAATTCAAAGTAGCGGCTTTAAGAAACGTAGTAAGAATGGCTATGTTCAAAGGGTCTTAGCCATCATACTAAAACTTTTTAGTATCATGGGTCTTAGCTATGATACTCTGTAGTTTTAGTATCATGGCTCTGTAGTTTTAGTATCATGGGTCTTAGCGATGTAGCGATTGTTAGCGCTTACAAGCGCTAACCGCCAAATCGGTATTGAACTACACCTCAGCAGAAAAGCGAACGTTAACGTAGTTAGTGCTAAATAAAAGCGCTTTTTTAGTCAGCGGGCTACCTAGCACCAAAATTGCGAATAATTTCAAATAATAAACTAACCTTACATTTTAAATTTTAATTATTAAATTGTTTGTTTATGCAGATTTATGAATTATTAAATTGTTTCTTTATGCAGATTTATGTTAAAGTTATGTAAAAAATGGATAATAATGACGCATTTATAGCATCTAACTGGTCTGTGGTCACCTATGCAAGTGGGGACTTTGTTTGTAATGACAATTCTCGAACATAAACATAAAAGTAAGCGATTTTTGCAGAAATTACTATTAGGAATCCGAAAAGCGGTAAAATTTAACTAGATTAGAAAAAAATGCCTTGTTGCCTAGATGACAAGCTGACGAACGTATAGTTATAGAAACTATTTTTAAAAACCAAAACAAAAGATATTAAAAATAAACAAATATTTTATGTCTTTTGATTTTGACAGTAGACTTTTCCGCAAAGGAGAGTGTCGTGTCGATCAACGGGTGTTAACGAGTTTCTCGCGAGAGCTTTGATTTTGGCTGCTGTCAAGGTCGAATGTTACAAACCTACAAAGAAGGGCGATTCTTTGTGAATGTATTCGCGGAAACACATGCAAGCTGCTGTATATTTCGTGGAAAGTGCATCCAAAGTACGGGCACGTATTACAATAAATAATATTTCACTTTTCGCATGGCCCTCCGCTCGCAACGGGGGGCTCAAGAAAAGAAAACTAACAAGGGGCTAGCCCAAACGTAACCCAAGACATACCCAAAATCAAGAAAAAAACTGTTTGCTAACCAAAACTAACCCAAGACATACCCAAAATCAAGAAAAAAACTGTTAAGAAACTTAACCGTAAAAAAAGCGACGGGGTTTGAACCCGGGCCGCCACCTATTATAGTCGCCGAATTGAGACATAACCATCTAAACCTCTAGACCACGACGGCTTTTGCTGCAAATTGATTGCATCACGAAGACTTCGAATGCAATCGCTCGAGTCAACGCCACCTACACTAGATGGCGTTGGAGACGCTTATACCTAGATGGCAGCCAAAATCAAAGCTCTCGCGAGACACTCATGACTGTTAGCGCTTAAAAGGAATAGCGTAATATGCTAAGTGTCAACATTGTCTTTATAAGAAATAGTCGGTCAACGGGGTCTGTGGAGAGGTGCTGCCCCCAGTGGCTGACACCAAAAACAGTATTACTGAATGAAAACACATGCAATGTTTACCCTACATACGAAAAGGAAGGGGTAGAAAGGGGAATACAAAATTATATTCGCGGACGCGGAGGCGTAGATTTCCAAGAAAAGAACTTCAGCCAAGGCTAAGTGGCAAGAACCGGTTTTATCAGTTTAATTTTTATATAGAATGAAATTTCCAATGCGTGCTTCCCCAATCTTGACTTTTCAATTGATTTTTTTTTATTGTTTGGTAAAATGGTTTTTAGCATTTATCACACATTGATTTTTGTGATCAATTTCTTTACTAGTTTCTATATTCATATAACTGAATTAATGCAGTAATAGAAGAAAATAGATTTGCATATGCCATTAAAAAATGGGAAAATAATAAACAATAATAAAATCCTATTTGCTAAATGTAAAACGTTTTGAATTGATATAAGTAAAATTTTACAATATAAACTGGGAATTTTTAACGCATTCAAAATTAGGAACACTAAATCATATTATTAAACTATAAAAAAATTATATTTATAAACATTGATTATTTGCTTCCTATTAGTCAAAAAGTAAGGTATTACAATTTTTAAACTTACAATGTTTATAGAGAAATATAGATAAAAATTAAGTTTAGTTCCAATAGTACGTAGGTATAGTTATTTTATGTATTTTTTATTTTTATAGACAGAAGACAATTAAACATTTTCTGCAATTTTATGCACCAGGAACATGTATATATCAAATTATTGATTAAAAAGTCCCGTTATTTGGAGATTAATAATAAAATTAACTATTTTCATTTTATTAAATTTCATTATTTTTGCAAAAGAGGGGTAGATAAGAAATAAGGTGTTTAAAAACTGAAATCAAAACTCTAACCACTTTAGATACGTCTTTATTTAATATGAGTTCGGCATAATACTAATTTATGTATCGGTACATATAATATCGCTCCAGGTCTACAGCCAATGTTCAAAACTTTTAATCGCTTATAGCCATTATTATCATTATTACTATTACATAATTGACAATCAAATTAAAATAATACAAATGTACTCTTCAAAATATACACTGTAGGTTATTCGCTATAATCAAGTAAATAATTTTTGAAAAAATTCGGATTTAGGATAGTGAAACAAACAACATCCGAGTAAAACTATATTTACTCGAAAATAAAACAATTCAATTAATAAAACACATCAACCTATATAACCTTTAAAACTAAAGAGCAATTATATAAGATAAAAATAAGCATCGAGAGTAGTGTGCTGTTTCGGGCAACTTCTGGTTTGATCCACCCCTTATTTTCAACTGATCATTTTATGTTCACTTGTATTATTTCCATTTGAAATGATTCATTTATTTTATCTTAGATGCCAAATTTTTCCATATTAAAGTTTTGTGTTATTGCCTGTCAAATTTGTAAAGTTACAAATTCTTAAAATAACTTTCTTGTATATTATAAGTTACAATTAATCACAAGTTTAGGAAATTTGAAACCATAATTAATTTTGCCGTTTTTCAATCAGAAGTTGCTGATATAGCTATTGTGATAAATACTGATGTATCAAGAGATTAGATCGACTTCAAATCCATAAATACGTACTTTAAATATTACTTAAATATCGAAAAGTAATTGGACTACATTACCGTAGATACAACCTAAAAGCATCACCATTTAATAAGATTCAACAAATAAATTAATTGAAATCCGTCGATTAATGTTTTATCTTTCGTCTTATATAAGATGATTCACAGATCTCATTTATTAGTATTTAAAAAAAATATATATATAAAAAGTGTCAAATCATATTCAAAATCAAAATCATGTTTCCTGCCAAACAATTTTTGGTCCATAAAAGTTACTTCTTCATTAAAAATATTTTTTAATTGAAAAAATTCAAACTCGATAGAAAAATATTACTTTTTTTACACCGTAAAAAAATCCTTAATTGTAGTAAATTGGAAAAATACAATTATATACAGTGTGTTTCAAAAAACATGCGCCAACGCTCGGCCGGAGATTAATCATCCAAAAATAAGAAAAAGGGTTGATATAAACGTAGGTCCGGAAATGCTTAGTTTTCAAGATACAGGGTTGAACATTTAAAAAACAATCGGCTTTTTTAAAATATCTTAAATATCCTTTGTTCGATTTTGTTGAAATTTGGCAGCGTTATTTACAGTGATAAGGGGCTAATTTTCCTTTAACTAGTTTAAAATTATCAAGTCCAGTGGCGTCCCCGAAGGCACTTTGTCGAATATTTTTGTCGAAAAAAATGTACGCCACTGACTTTTTTGCAATTTTTATATTTTTTTATGATTAAGCCACTAAAAATAATTTTTTTTTGTCTCTTGAGTTGTTTTCATATCTTACCTCGTTTTCGAAAGAAAAAATAAAAAGCATATTATTGCATGTCCCTG
>MU185668.1:0-11647 GCA_016904865.1 Pissodes strobi | reverse complement strand
AGTGACTAAGATTCTCAGCTATTCTCCTAAAAAATTCTATCTTTTTTCCATTTTTTTTTCTAATATGATCTACATGTAACGAAAAATTAAGCTGAGAATCCAAGACTACCCCTAAATATTTCATACTATATGCATTTTGAATTGGGCTATTATCTATCTTAATCCTATAATTATTTACAATTCTGCTTAGAGTCAAAAACAATGTACTTTGTCTTTTTTACATTTAACCTGCGCCTATTTACACACAACCAGTTATACAGGATGTCAAGTTTTGAGTTCATAGTATCTACTACCTGATTAAAATCCTTCCCGCAAACACAGATCAACATATCGTCCGCAAACAAACTCAGAAATGTATCATTTAAACTCGGTCTAAGTCATTGACATATAGCACAAACAAAATGGGGCTCAGAACACTGCCCTGCGGCACCTCTATTACACTATTACCCGGATTTGAGAACACATTATTCACTCTAGTCACATGGGAGCGATCTTCCAGATGATCTTCTCCTATCGATGGTTCCAAACGCACGCTGAAGGTCAATGAAAATGCTCAGGACATTTCCATCACGAACATATGAACGCCATTTCGAACACACATACTGTAATGCTGACTCGCACGAATGTTTTTCCCAAAAACCCGACTGACCTTTATTTAAATAACAATAAAAGAAATTGTCGCAGTTGTGCATACCACAATTTCCAGAATTTTGTCCATTACCGATAATAAATTAATGGGTCGATATTCTTCTGGTTTATTTGATCTAGGCACTTTTGAGATACGCACAATGACACTGGTTTTAATTTCCTTTGGAACTCTTCCTGTTGTAAGGGATGTATTTACCAGGTGAGGTAAAGGGTACCCAGGTACACAAAAAGCAGTCTTTAAAAAATTAACTGCTCAGATTTCTTGAACCACATTTAATGGGAAAATATTTTGCACCACTGAGGAAGACATACTTTGTAGGCGCAGCGATCAAAGAAAGCTTCTCGCCCAGGGGATGTTTCTTTTCAAATTGATGCTCTCAAAATAGACCTTATCTGAAACAAATTAAAATCTAATGTAATTTTGACTTAGTTTGTAAAGACTTTGTCAAAAACTTAAACAATTAAAAAAATACAAATGTGGAACAACCCAAAAAAGTTAATTTAAAGAAAACTAAACGCGCGCGCTTTAAAGGCCCTCTTATTATACACTTATATCATAATATGCTATTAATTAAATTTAATATTATTTCCATACATTTTGTCATCCTTCCATATACATGCCTATCAATCAATCAATTAACTATTCAAAACTGTTCAGACACCTAGATGTACAACATCTGTGTATATGAATGTAGGTACTTATGTACCTACAAAATAAACGTTAATATTATGAGAAAGCATACTGATGGATATAAAAAAGTAGATATAAAGATTTGCCCTATCCCTTCGGGAACATATATGTGATTGTTATAAAAATGTTCATCGTATTTAATTAAACCTGTTCTGTGTATTAAACTTCGAAACTGCTATTGCAATATTCTGATTTCCGACAAAAACTACAAAACAAAAGAAGTGGGTACTTTTGTACTTACCTAGAAAAAACGTAGATAGATAATCGCAATTTACTCGGCCCAAAACAAAGAGCACAAAATCAATCATTACAACCCAAACACAAACATTTTACAAAGTAAAGCTTCTTCAAGTTGAACAATGGCGGAAAAATATAAAAATAAACAACGAGATATTCGGAATTAGAAACACTCGTCCACGCGGCTCCACGTCGCGCCGCCAGGTAACAGCCCTTGGCAATGCACCAATAGAAATGTAGGAACTACCTCCTTGCAACGTCTCTCGTAGGACGCGTGGTAATTTCTTGAAATTTGTGAATGGGCACATTTCAGGCCGGACGCCATCTACCGGTGAGGCCCTTTTTCGGTTCGAGGTTGAACAACTATTCCCTGTATATACACAATGGTGTCGATGAAAATAGACAATATTCTAATTTTAATAAAGGTCTAATTACAAATAGGACACTTGACAAAATATACCTTTGAAAAATGTGGAAGGCATAATGATAAATCTTATAACTAAGTACTTAAAATGCTAAATCATAAACCTCCTGTGTCGTGTCTAAACCTGTACAAATTGGCATTAATTATTCATTATAAATAAAATATAGTGAAAACAAATCTGCCTTACTAATAAATAAAACCGAAAAGCGAACCTAAATTTTATTATTTTCGAGCTTATTAACTGAAGGAATAGCTTTAAGTTTTATTAGTTTCAGCCTCAAAATCACTGCTTATTAGTCGTTTGGATAATATCACAGAACGTTTAAAAAAATGGTAGAAACAGTGTTTAGACATACCTAAACATAAATAATTAAACATTAAAATATAGCTTACTTTTTAAGATGAGGAGTAAAAAATACATTGGAACAAAGAAAACTATAGTCAACTTTACTCTAATAAAAATGAAAAATTGACATTTGTTAAAATTTTAAATAGAAAAATCTAAGTCTATGTAAATTTGTAAAATGAAGTAGGGTTTCTCTACCAATTTGCTGCTTATCACTGCGTGTGATAATGTTGCACCATTTCCGAGAATTTGCAGTAAGATTCTTTATTTGTTAATTAAAATTTTGACAAACAATGTAAATTTTTCATTTTTATTAGAGTAATGTTGACTATATGTAGTTTACAAATGTACTTTTTAACAAAAGAAAGTTAGTTATTGTTTACATGAAAAAAGATACTTCATGATATGACGAAAACCTTGTGAATATTTGCTCCTCCGTATAATTTACAAACATAACCTTCTATGACGTCAAGCACTTCTTTCTGAATAACCCAATAAACTAAATGCTGTTTGTGTCTTTGAATATTTTTTAAATATTTTAAATGGCTCATTTTGCCGAAAAATGGAGCCGTATAGTCACAATCAGTAAATGCATGAAAGGACGGCAAAGCTTTACACAAGGTAGAACCTAGAATTTCGTGTATCTTTGTGAGATTTATGTAGGTACCTTAATGTATTACTAGATATATGTCCAACTTCCATCCAAATATGCTTACCTTCATTATTGAACGTTTAAATATGTCCGAAAGCAATGACAGGAACGTCGGTGTCTGATGTTCGATAATTTTAAAAACAATTTTGGATAAGTGGAATATTATTTTAGTGTAGGCTTCTTCATGCTCGCAGTAGTATTCCGTTGATATTTCCTTAATGACTTTTCCATTTTCTTGGTGAAATTTATTACATTGATTTCCATCTGTAACAAACAGCGTTTTATTACCTAGTATTGGGCAATAAATGTCATCTTCCCATTCATTGTTAAGGTAGCAAACAAGAGCTTGCTTAAAGTTATCTTGTCTTAAGGATGCTATAAAATTAGAAGGGCGACGTTGCTGAGTTCCACTAATGATAAACTTTTCAGTTCGGAATCCTGTAGAAGCTCTCTTATCTCGTTCAACATCCTTTATAGACGGCGTTACAATGTTGTCAAAAATTAAATGAATTTGTTTCCCTCTAAGTGCACATATTTTACTTAAAATAAATCTAGCCACATTTACGAGTTCCAATTGGTCTTCTGTCGAGTGTACACGTGTCGGGTATGGGCCATTTTGTATTCAAGTGGGGTACTAGGGGTACACATGGTGATCTTTCTGGGACCGTATTATCACCCCGAGGAAGAATCGGACCTCCAGCCGGGGGCCTGAGCCTTAAAAACCCGTCCAGACTCAAGATTTAAATGTGTGTGAATGTCCAGCCGGTCGTGTTCGTACCTTAAAACAAGCCGTGCATGTATAAGATAGGAGCCTCCAGGAGTATATACTCGACATACTGGAGGGTCTAAAAATAGTATCTCTATCCACCAAGGTGTAACTTATCTGGGATGGGTCGCCCCAGCTCTAACTAAGCCCAGACAGGGGTCGTTTCTGGGTAAATGCGTAACCGCGAAGCCCATAACTAAAAACTAACTAACTAACTAGCCACATTTACAAAAGTTTTTGGAGGGTCCTTAATAAGATGTAAAAAAAGAACCCATCAATGAGAACGGCATCAATTTCTTGCGGCACCTGTCCAAACTTTCTAAGGTTTTTAAAAGAGCTGCTTTATTCGTTTTAATCATAGAGCCATCTAAATTTCACCAAGAAAATGGAAAAGCCATTAAGGAAATATCAACAGAATACTACTGCGAGCATGAAGAAGCCGACACTAAAATAATATTCCACATATCCAAAATTGTTTTTAAAAACATTTTGATGCGAATATCAGATGCCGACGTTGCTGTCATTGTTTTGGGACATATTGAAAAGTTCAATAATGAAGGTAAACATATTTGGATGGAAGTTGGACATTAAGATACATAAATCTCACAAAGATACACGAAATTCTAGGTTCTACCTTGTGTAAAGCTAATGAAGCTTTGCCGTCCATTCATGCGTTCACTGGTTGTGACTATACGGCTTCATTTTACGGCAAATGAAAAAACAAGCGATTTCAAATATTAAAAAATTCTTCAAAGACACAAACAGCATTTATTTTATTGGGTTCTTCAGAAAACATTTCGGAAGAAGTTCTTGACGTCATAGAAGGGTATGTTTGTAAATTATGTGGAAGAGCAAATATTCAACACGTGAATAAAGTCAGATTGGATACTTTTGTTAATATTTACCAATGCAAAGCAAAAGAGAATCCGCTTATGCTGAAGAAAACATTAAATTCTCAAATGTTTCCTCCTTGTAAGTCGGTTCTCTTGGAAAAAATAAGAAGAACAAACCAAATTGTAGCTATATGGAATTATGCCACAGAGACACAACCATCTTTCTATGATCCACCAAGTAATGGATGGGTTAATAGGGACAACAAGTTTGAAGCTCTTTGGTTTAGTGGTCGTCAGACACCTCAAGAAATTGATGATATTTTACTTCTTAGTAATGAAAACAAAATCGCCGAAGATAGCGATGATGATTTTACGTCAATTGAAATGTAGAGCGAGGAAGACAATGATTAACTAATATTTTATTTTCGTCATTTCATGAAGTATCTTTTTTCATATAAACATTAACTTTCTTTTGTTAAAAATTACATTTTAAAACTACATATAGTCAACTTTACTCTAATAAAAATAAAAATTGACATTTGTCAAAATTTAATTTAACAAATAAAAAATCTTACCGGAAATTCTCGGAAATTGTGCAACATATTACACACAGTGATAAGCAGCAAATTGGTAGAGAAAACCTACTTCATTTTACAATTTTACATAAACTCAGATTTTTCTATTTAAAATTTAAACAAATGTCAATTTTTCATTTTTATTAGAGTAAAGTTGACTATAGTTTTCTTTGTTCCAATGTATTTTTTACTGCTCATCTTAAAAAGTAAGCTATATTTTAATGTTTAATTTATGTTTACGTCTAAAGGCTGCATCTACCATTTTTTTAAACGTTCTGTGATATTATCCAAACGACTAATAATAAGCAATATATTGTGATTTTTGAAGCTGAAACTAATAAAACTTAAAGCTATTCCTTCAGTTAATAAGCTCGAAAATAATAAAATTTAGGTTTGCTTTTCAGTTTTATTTATTAGTAAGGCAGATTTGTTTTCACTATATTTTATTTATAATGAATAATTAATGCCAATTTGTACAGGTTTAACCACGACACAGGAGGTTTATGATTTATCATTTTAAGTACTTAGTTATAAGATTTATTTTTATGCCCTCCACATTTTTTAAAGTTTTTTGTTAAATGTCCTATTGTAATTAGACCTTTATTAAGATTCTTACTACGTTTCTTAAAGCCGCTACTTTGAATTTCTGTTGGCAAAATTAGTCGGTAGGTATTTTCTATTGTCTGTTAATGTGAAAATGGCAATGGCGCAATCATAACATTGATTAGTTATTAGGCCAGTACGTTAGTTTTAAAAAAATAATGTTAGAATAAATGCTTTGTTTTTGATACTTTGTTAGTTTAGGTATTATTGGTGGAATGCTTGAATGCTGCCATCTAAAAGTAGATGTATTCTAGGTTATTCACTTTTGCGTTTTTTATTTTGTTATATTTGTTATGTAAGAGTATCTCTGATTAAAAATTGTTTCAACTATTTAGGCTACATTTTTTAGATCTACCAGGTTCGAAGTCAAAATGGTAGACGTTTTGCTAACTTTAAAAATATTCCTACTCAAATTTTGTGTTATTATAGACGTTAATTTCAGAACGTCTGCAACAAAAATGCTACCAGATTTATCGTCTGCCGATATGTATTATGATTACTTAATGCTTAGTGAATCGATTGGTAAAAAAAATAATTTTGAAAAATGACATTCACCAAAATATTATGTCCGCCATTTTGACACCTGTCTGCTATTCATTAAGATGGCAGTAAAAACCTCTGCGGGCATGTTGACATCAATTTCGAAAGCAATACTTTAACACTGTTAAATGCTCACCTTTGAAAAATAATATTTACTAAATGTCAATTTATTATTTAGACAGCGTCTTCCAAAAAATTGCTACCGAAAAAATCGTCTGCCTTTATGTCTATTACTATTTGGTGACAGACGAATCGATATATAAAAAACCGTTTTTGAATAATGCCATTCACCAATCCCTTATTTATGTAATATTTGACAGGCGTCTGCTTTAGTAGAGCTGTCAAAAAAATCGTCTGCCTGCAAACATTTAATATCTGTGTTAATTATCTTAACTATTTCATGAAGAATTAAAATTGAAAAATCTTGTTCATCAGAATTGAAAACAAACCATTTTTTATTGCACCCCTTTAACTAAAGCTACCACTTTGAAACGGCAGACGGTCAGTTTTGGTATATTGGATTATCAAACACTTCTTCTCTAGTGGTAAAAATTTTGAAAAATATCGTTCACCATAAGTATTGTCTGCCAGCTCACATACTAAGAGCAACGAATCACGAATTTTAACGCCATTAGTCAGATTAATTGACGGGAGAGTTGACACTGTTGACAGGTGCATAATTTAAGATTTTACGAATTTGTGAAATTTAAAATCTGCGGCGCGGGAAACTTGAGTTCATTTCAAGATTTTACGATATTCGTGACGAATTTCGGCCGATTTGACAGTTTGCATATTGGTTTTTTAGGTTAGAATAATTTAGTTTTGATTAGTTTTCGTTATTTTTTTCGTATGTATGATGTCTGTGGCGGATCGACCAATGGGAAAGGCCGATTTTTATATAGTGCACTATTTGTGTAAAGGATCTTATAACGCCAATAATTTTAACGACTGGTGATAAAAGTTTTATCTTAAAATATACCTATATCTAAGTGTAAGAGATAACATCTCTGGTGCTGAAATTGGCTCTCGGGTGTGGTATTTTTTGAAGTGAAACTTCTTAACGCTCGCCGGGAGTAAAATTTGAAAGTCGCGACACGACCAGATGTCCCGAAAGTCGCGACACGGAGAATGTGGAGAAATCATTTCGACAAGGAAATCGAAGTCTTTAAAATACATTTTATGGTACTTCCTAAATGTGTTCTCATCATTTACCCTCATATTTTGCACGAAATTATGAGATGCTCCATGCGACCACCGTTGCTTAAAGATCTCACAGACACCAATAGACCTATTATTCTTTTTTGTCTCATCTTAAGCAATAAGTAAGCTCCTATTACACGTCTAGGTCTATGTCGGCAATAAAATACATTCATATTAAAATTGTGGGTCAAGTTCGTTTAGCGGAAATCTGTTAGGAAGAAAATAATTTCTTTTTTAGCATTAGAGTACCGCTCTCAACGCAGAACAATCAAAAATTTTCGCCGCAAATACATCATTCTCATTTAAAAAAAAAATAAAGTTTAGAAGAGCGGAAATCCATTAGAAAAAATCTTGGCTTAGAGTAGGGGAGACCGGGGTTGGTTGTTACAATTTTCATACTTTTATATTTTTAGTAGGGTTGTTCAAATTCAAATGATAAGACGTTCGTTTATATAGGTATAAGACATATATGTTTGGGCTGTCATCTAGTTTATTTACATTTGAAGAAAACTATTTTTTTTCTTTATCAGTGAAAATTGTAACAACTTTCCCCACTATGGGGTAGGTTGTTACTTTAATGGGGCAAGTTGTTACAACCCTAAATTTAACTAAAGTAACTCAACAAAAATTTTGTTTCAAAGATTTTTATTGAAAAAAAGCTTCCAGCCTCTAAAATTTCACACTTGTGGAATCAGAAATAAAGAAAAAACTATTAGAAAAAATTAACCAAAAAATAAATAGGAAAACTTAATCGGGGTCGCAGTGAATACATGTAAATAAGGGTGATCCATCGCTGCATAACTCATGAGCCCAACCTTTACACTGAATACATTATTGAACTCATTTCTCCTTCGACTTTGAATTGCTGAAAGGCTCGTAACAAATAAGGCAAGAACATGCTTCATTTTCATCGTCACTTTCTTCTTCGCATATGTTTTTTTTCATTTCCTTTTTCCCTTTCTTATCAACTTTCTTTTCATCGTCATTTTCTCCCCATATGTTTTTTGTCACTTCCTTTCTTCCTTTTTTGCCCACTTTCTTATTTCGTATTTCTTCCTGCTCTAGTAAGAATTTTTCTTCGGTGTATCAGTTAAGATCGCACTATGCCTTTTTCTTCTATTTTGTTGAGTAGTTTTTCTGGACTCGGCTTTTGGTAAAGGACGTATTTCTATTGGGCTGATAAAAACTTGCTTGGAAGGAGATGGCTGACAAAAGTCTCTTGATGTTGACGGTTGCTGTTCATCTGTCATTTTCTTTATGTTATTAGTTATGTTTGTCACTGCGGTAGAAATATTTTTTGGTGAGAGTGCAATATTTATTGGAGAGTGCGAAGGTGTCTGTAGCTCAAGACGGCTAAGATTTTCTTCTCCTGGAATTTGTATCCGTATAATTTCTATCGGATTTGGCCCATCGGTAATAGATGACGGTAAAAAATCTTCATCGGTGAAAATATTCCTATTAAATGAGAATATTTCAGTCACACGGAATCCAGACACGATTTTTTGGTGTTACAGCCAAAGGCAATGCTTCCTTGACGACTGATGGTATATTATAAATACTCATGGTAACTCCAGGATGCGATTTCATCCATCCATCCATCTGACTGTTAACAAACTTCTTAAATGGCCCAAATAGCGACCTATCCAATGGTTGCAAGCGGTAGGAACAGTGTGGTGGCAAAGTCCCAGCACAATGCCATTCTCTTTGCAGAAGTCGATAACGCTGACTGACAAGTGTGAGTCATGGTTGTCTAGTATGAGTAGAACTGGGCTCTCTTTAGAGAATCTAACATATTTAGTGAAATGCTTAACATAAACACCAAATTCAACTTTTCTCATCCAGCCGGACGGATTGCTTGTTCCTATACAACCGGGCGGTCCATCAGAAACAAAGTATTCCCGGTAATTTTTTCTTGGGAAGATTAACATTGATGGAACAGAATTACCACCTGCATTTATCGCCAGACACATTGTGACTAAGGTGCCTCGTTCTTCCGATGTTACTGCTTCCACTTGTTTAACGCCTTTTTTGTTATTATTTTTGCAGGCTTTTGCACTGTTGTTACACCCGTTTCGTCTACATTATAAATGTCATTTGCACCAAAATTATATCTATTAAGAAGATCCGAAATTCAAAAAACAAATTCACATTATGTCTGTTGAAACTCGTAGCCCGTCCCAAACTAGTCGCTTGTGGAATACGAATTGACAGTTCCTTATGTCGCTTTAAAAAGCCAGTTAAGCCAGTCAGCTGATGCGGATTCAATTTTTGGTCCAATTACCAGGCACTTTTATGCTATTTTTCTTGGAAAATTCATACGCTAGCTGTTTGAGATCATTTGGAGACAGACCATGATAAATTTATGAGCACCCGCTTACGTAAGCAGCTAATTCGTTTCTTGGTGGTCGGTAAATATTTGTATATTCCTTAAATAACCACTAGGAACGGTTTCTGCTGCTACAAAATAAAAGTAAGATATTAAATACAAATTAATAAATACAATTCAAATACATTGTACTGTAACGCCCTTTACTTACTTTTTGCGACCTCCTGTATATCGGTTTTTCTCGGGCGCCATCCCTTTGATATTTACAGCGACAAAGGCGATCGCTGTTCGCCTGGAGTGGAGTGGAGAAACGGTTGTCCAAGGTTTGGTTTAAATATTCGGAATCGGTCCCTGGTAAATGAAACACTCCGTGTAAACAAAATAATGGTCGTGTTTATCCGACAGTAAGTATAAACCTAACTTTCTTATAGCTAAAAGTATCGGACAACTTATTTTAAGCGACCCAACCCGGTAATACGTAAGAAAACTCAAAACGGTAGTAAAAGAATCGAAATCTCTAATCGCGCGGTAGACTGTAGCGGTGCGGAAGCCCCACGGTAAGTATGTTAGCAATTACGTTAAACGGTAGCGGTACGGAAGCCCTACGTTAAATATGGCAGTAAACACGGTAAACTGTAGCGGTACGGAAGCCCTGCGGTAAGTGCGGTAGTAGATACGATGAACTGTAGCGGTCCGGAAGCCCTATGGTACGTGTGGCAGTAGATACGGTACGGAAGCCCTACGATAAATATGGTATACGGTTCTTAATAGCTCCAGCTCTATGACACGGTCAGTTCAGCAGAACGGTTCCCTAACTCGGATGCGCATTGCGCTTCGGACGTGAAGCCTGGATGGACTTAGTTTGGAAGGATAGTTAGCCGGGATTACTCCACTTGCCAAGCCAGGATGGCCGGGATTACTCCGCTTGCCAATAGGGGAGCCGGGATTACTACGGGAGGATGGCCAGGATTACTCCGCTTGCCAACCTGGTTGCCAAGCAGGGATGGCCGGGATTACTCCGCTTGCCGATGTAGGATGGCCGGGATTACTCCACTTGCCAATAGGGATGGCCGGGATTATTCCACTTGCCAAGGCGGGATAGCCGGGATTACTCCGGTTGCCAATAGGGGAGCCGGGAATACTACGGTAGGAAGGCCTGGATTACCCGCTTGCCAAGGCAGGAAGGCCGGGATTACTCCGCTTGCCAAGGCAGGAAGGCCGGGATTACTCCGCTTGCTAACGCAGGATGGCCGGGATTACTCCACTTGCCAATAGGGAAAGGATCCCGGACTAGGAATACGGTACAACGGATATTTACCTGTTCGGTCGGTCGGTCCTTCCCGGTTTGTCTGGAGCTGGGCTTGGTCGGCGGTGTCTCCTACTGGTGAGGTATGCTGCTCGCTCGGTGCCAGGCTGCGGACTAGACTAGACTAGACTGCCTCTCGACTGCCGACTGCCGGTTCCGCCGCGGTACATCTGGTTCTTATATGATGAGGCCTGCGCGGTCCTCAGAACTTGCGAAGTGGGACTCGCCGCCGCGCCGCCGGTACGGTGCGTACTACCGATACTAGGAAAACCTTGGGTAAATAGCGGAAATTGTTTTCCTGTATTTTCGCGCGGTTATCAGTAAGATAGTAATGTAGATATTATTTTTACGATAATTTACCAAAACGAATGGTGTTTCTATGACACCAAATACCAAAGATACGGTTTAACAACAATTAGTTAGGCTTACGCTCTGTAATACAAGAAAAACTAAGTAACATCGTTACACACCCCCTCTACTTACATAAAAAAATCTATATA